>PVIJ01010511.1:0-59814 GCA_004024925.1 Scalopus aquaticus
GGAGCTGTCGGCAGCAGCGATGCGAGTTTGACGCCCGGCCGGGGAGAATCCCACATGGTGTGGCAGACCTCTCCTGCCTCGCCCGCTGCTCCCCTCAGCAGTGTATTTCTGATCTGCCTGTTCTGCTCCCCACTCTGTCTCTGGTGAAGCCTCTCACCGCTCCACACCTCTGGCCTGTACCCCAGCTGTATGTATAAATTAAAAAAAAAAAAAGCCCCAAGGTTCTCTTTTAAAATGCCTGAACCAGTGGTGAACCTACCAGCTGGGATGGTTGCAAAACAGTAGCCTAATCAAACATGATGTTAAAGGTAAGAGAGATCAATTATCAGAGGGAAGTAAAGATCGAGAAACTTGAGGAAGAGAACTTTAATCTCAACTCATGTTCATTTAGTCCCAAAATTCATTGTCATAAATCAGAATAAGGTGTATGGGAAAGAGTATAAAGTTAGTTCCCTGGTTATGTAAAAGGATAGAATATGAACAAAATGATTGTTTCCTCGAAGATCTCAGAGACTAATGACAATGAAGCAGGAGCCAGAAAACTTGAGTCAAGCATGGGGTCATTGCAGGTGCCAGACCACAGTAAAGGGGCTTCTCACTCTAGCGCAGCATCATTTTCTTCTGGACCTCAAGAACTAAGTAATTAGTCAGCTTCCATCCTCTTTCTTAACCATTCACCACCCCAACAGATGCTCACAGCTGAAATCCCAAAAACTCAGCAAGGGATGTTGAGGTGTTCTCGAACATACTGGTATGAAGAGTGATCAAGGCCACTGACGAGAGAAAAATGTGGTGTTGACAGTATCTGAGTGCTTATCGCTGGCTGGGATGTCTTCATCACAGACATTGGTGTCCTCAGCCATGTGTATTGGCCTGAATAGCTGAAGCGAGAGGAAATAAACACAGTAAGACAAGGGATAAATGATAGTTCTACTTTGGTATCTTAGAAAACTACGTCACAGGCCCATGAAGCTGCTCCAGAGTATGTTTTTAACCTTTTGGGAACCACAACTTCTAAAAGCTAACATTCCATGAATCTGTTCAAAAAAGAAAATGTACACTCATGCTGTAGGATAAATGAAAGAATGATCAGGATTTTCCACCCTACCGCTATTAGTGTCTCTGATCAACCCTGTGGTCCTACACGCATGTCTGATGACAGCACCTGGAGTAGGGTGTGGGCCTGTGTGAGTGGGCGCACTGGGCCTGGAGGCTGAGCATGTAAGAGCAGAGTCAGCAGAGAGAGCTGCGAACAGAGCATGGCAGCGGAGGACCATGCGGTGGGGTGCAGCAGAAGAGACCACGAGAGAACAAGAGCACCAGAGAGCCTAGAAAAAGTGAAGTTTTGCCAGAGGCTGGAAGACCTGCCAGCCTCCTGGTCCCCCAAACCCCCCTTGCCTGCCCTGCACATGGTTGCCTCTCTACAAATGCTGTAAAAAAACATTAAAAGCCTGAAAAAGCCATAAAAGGCTCCAAGACTCCTCCTTTACCCATCTGCCCGGATCATAGAGAACCTGCACGGTGCTTCCTGGTGCTGCATGTGGTCATATGCGCATAGTATAATAATAGCTTAGGATAATCAAAGGCCTGCCTAAGTCTCCTTATGAATTCCTTCTGAGAATTAAACCTAAGACTCCCTCAAAACACCTGCAGCCTGTTGAAAGCATTTGGAAGAAGTATAGGAGAAGTTGGATTCAGGCAGGGAAGAGCTACTTAAGAGGAAAAATGTATAAAGTTAGTTTAAATTAAATTCATCTTATCAGTTTTGTGATTAGGGTAAATTACGTAGAGCCGTTGTCCAACTCTGTTTTCTCATTCATACGGTTTGGAAAAATAACCACTTTGCAAAAGATTGTTGAGAAGATTAAATGAAAGAATATATTTAAAAAGCCTGCCACTGAATAAACGTCCAATGAATGACTATTGCTTCCTTGTGGTATATTAACTCAGATATAGTGAAAGTTCTAATAGGAAGCTATTAAAACAATATCAAAAATAGTCCAGATAAATATCCACAATAAAATTTCCTTCATTCAGTCTTACTATAATTGATTTCTGTCCCTCTGGATCTTGGATTAACCATCATAGCTGTCTTCTGGTTTGGTCTAACATGGATCCTGGAAACCCTAGCTTGGGTCCATTTCATAGTATATTCTGAATGTTGTGTAACTGACATCAGCTCAGCATTTAGTGCCCACAACTGCAGTACTTGGTTTAATCCTTTTCCATGAAATTATGAGAATGTTCATTGTTAAAGACACAAATTCTCACCTCTAATCTCTAAGAGAGATTTCAAGGAAGCATAAGAGTAGATCAATACTATCTGTAAATAACAGGGATTTAAAATGACTTATCAGTGGTTTATTAATAATTTTCAAATGTTCCCAGAAAGTTCAGTTCTTTTTGTGGCATGCAAAAAAAAAAAAAAAAAGATAATAAAGTCATTCCTTCCCCTCCCCATAAAATGAGACAAATCATCTAAGAATAAATGATTACAGTTATTTTAAAAGAAGTCTGTGACTATAATATCTGGGTTTTTTTTTAAATGGATGAAGCAATTATTAAAGAAAGAATCTTGAGGTGTGACCTAAAGTAATCCTGAGATATAATTGTTTCTACCAAGACTACCCAAGAGGCTTAGTATGTCTGTAATGGGACTAAATATTTGTAGTTTTTAAAACAATAGCCAAAATCATTACTAATAACATTATGCAACTGTCTAATATCATCAGGCAAATATCATCAGGCAAAGCACCACCAGATCTCTGATACATCCAGGAAAACTTTACAGAAATATTCTAAGAGCTGCAAAAAGTGTTTTCCCTGAGAGTAAAACCAAATAAGATAGGAAGGGCAATAGCATAACTACAAAGACCTCCCATAGAGCACATGAAATTTCTGAAACCTTTTTGTTAATAATATACCTGTAAATTTATGTAAATGAGGCTGAACATCTCTTCCAACTTGACAGTTCTTCCGAAGGAATTCTGCAGACAAACCAAATTATTTCCAGTACCTCTTTTCAAAGGTGAGAGAATAAATCTTTGTGATTTTGCCCAGCGATCTTCTAGGAAATCTCAAGGAGACTTTTAATTATAAAAGATTTCTTAAAAGTTTTATTTAATTTTTTCTATACTTAGAATACAATTATGGAAAGATAAACATCAGAAAAAAATGTTAGATAGTATTTGAACATAATTAGCATTGGATTGGGGTGCTACAGCTACAATACTAAATTAACTACTTGATTTAAAACAGTAAAATATTGAAAAATAAAGATGCACATTAACATGATTGTAAATAACTTTAGCTCTTTATAAATGATGATTCTCTCTGTTCTTTGCTTGCTTTTATTTTATTTTCTGGTTTTCTTAAAAAGCCGAGTATGTAAAACCTTTGGATTCTGAAAGCAAAAATGAGGTTACAGAGGGGTTGGGAGCAGAGTACAGGGGGTCCAATGGACAGTACTGGAATGCCATTGGTGCTTTGGTGGTGGGCATGGTGTGTTAATAATACATAGGAAGTGTGGTGCAATTCCTAAAACATATATGGTGTTGTAAACCGATGTTATAACAAAACGAGAATATCAAGGATATAATAAAGTCAATGTAAAGCACTAAATTGTAAGCTACATAATATTTACTAGCATATAAAATGAAAAAAAGAAAAGAAAGCCATTCATACAGTAAAGGAATTAACAAGTAAATCAAGAAAGCAAGCCCATAAAGATGGGACAAGTTTTACTAACTTTTTTAGCACTTTCCATTGCTTCTTCTTAGAGAATAAATCGAGGCACAAAAATAAACTAAGGCAAGTAAAATTTACTTTCAAATTTGGCCTTTGTTTTACTTTTTTTATATAGCAGTCATTCTCAGGAATCTGTGAGTTCACAATAGTTTCTATGTTAATACTAAGATGTTATTTCTGTTAACATTTCAACCCCATGGCTATTGTCAAATCAGTAAGAAAATATTTTAAAATTTCCCAGTTTCAACTTTTAATATGGTTAATATTGGTACTTATAGCACAAATAAGGTTTCTTTGGGCTCTTCAGTGAGTTCCCAGATTTTACTATAGAAACATGGTAATGAGATAGAACAAAAAGAAAAAAGCCTGAGAATCATATATATGTGTGGGTGGTTTATATATAAACCACATGGACAATATCATTAATTTGTTACTATTCATGGTATTGTCTCAATTATTCATAGCCATTGTGACTTCTAACCAAAGTAACTTCTATTATATAGAGGAAAATGGAGGTAAGATTAAGAACTGTCTGTCTTCTGAAAAAAAAAAAAAAAAGTACTTTAACAAACTGACAAAGCTTCTATTATACCTTGTATAGTCACATGCATTCATTAACATGATTCAAAGATAGGAAATTTTCTTAGGATCTAAGCAAAAGTATATAAATTTTAAAATATGCCTAATAATTAAAGCATCAATTACCAGTTTTCTATCTCACGTGGTACACATTATCTAGATACAAATGAATATTCATTATTCATCTGAATAACAGTCTATCATTTTGGTTTTTTTTTAAAGACGTATTTATTTATGCAGATAAGCTGGGGTGTAGGCCAGAGGTGTGGGGTGGTGAGAGGATTCACCAGAGACAGAGTGGGGAGCAGAACAGGCAGATCTACTGAAGTACACTGCTGAGGGGAGCAGCGAGCAAGGCAGGAGAGGGCGCTATGTGGGAAGCTCCCTGGCCAGATCGAACTCATGCTGCAGTGGCTCTGGATACCTTAATAGTGCTGCACTTAACCCGTTGCGCCACCATAGAGGCCCCTAACAGTCTATGTTTTTATGTTAACTAAAGCTCTTGGGAATTATGTTCAAGTTGATATACTAAAAAATGTATTAACTGTCAAAATAAAGTTAGCATAATAATTCAATTTTGAATCTAATTTTTGAATACAAATTTTAAGTATCTTCAGTACTATGTAGGATTAATGTTTTTTGACCATTGTTCCTGAGTAAATTTAAGCAAATCCAAGTAGAATAAAATTTTTGCTTATATTATACCTAACACTGATAAATTAGAGGGAAAACTCTTTTATACCAAAATTATTATACTAGTCTGATAGACCAAAGATTTACCTTACTTCCAAGACTTAAATTTTCTGAACATCTCTGAGTTTCTATAAGTATAGTTTTCAAGTATGCCACATTTAAAGTTTCAAAACTAATTTCCTCATCTACTTGGAATTTTATGAATATTTGATTTATGTAAGAACTTATTTATGAATCTTATAGGTCAAGCATAACAAATATTCTTTAATTTAGAAAAAATTTTAACCTAATAAATTAGTTCCCTCCAGATAGGAAAATATCATATAATCATACAAAAACATTTACAGTCTTTTCCAATGTGTGTGTGTGTATGTGGGTAGACATAGAATATGGTGAACTTATAGTTTCATATCTGAACTTTAGTCAGCTGTCAAGAGCAACACAAAAAATATATCAGTCTATATATCAAAAAGCTGTTTTCTTGCCTGATGAGCACATGGTCCTTAATTTGAGCTCAACATAGACAAGCAGAAAAATAAAGAAAATAAAACATTGACTAATGAATTTTCTGTTGTTTCTCACCCAAGAAAGTAATCTCTATCATTTATTAATCCATTTACAGAGTCCCCAGAGGTTAAGCCATAAAACCAAATTTCAAGGCACTGCTGCCACCAATAGTGATTAATTTTTTTGATTGTAACTGTTTTGAAAAAACCCAAAAATAGTAAAAGGAAAACATGAGAAGAGACAGAAGACCAGCAAAGTTAAATTTCTGTTACTACTGGGATTTACCTCTGGGAGCCAAGAAAAGAATACCTGGGTTTAAATAGCCCTCGAGGTATAATACTTCCCCAGTTACACCAGCTACTCAGCCGCCAGGTTACTGCACTGAGAACCACGGTGGAACCTCCAAAATGTCTACAAGATAATTGTTCTATAAGGGAGATAATCACAACTGTCATACAGATATAAAATGAATATGCCCAAAATTTCATTCATTAATTATAGAAGGAATCAGAAACACATAGGAAGTCCAACTGTGAATTCAAAAGCAGACCAAAATTGGGAATAAGAAAAATCAAAATTTATAACTTAAAAATAGATTCAAAACTGCCCCCAGTAAAGGGTGATGTTAATTGCATCCCACTGGGCACAATTTTCTTTTTATAGACAAGAATATTTTACATTATTATTAGTTTTCTGTAACATAAAGAGACATGAAATAGCACAAAGTTAAAAGCAGAAAAAAACTTGGATAGGTGAGCCACTGAGGACATCCCCTCTTAGATTTACCCATTTCAAAGTCTTGACAGTTTCACTGACTGTTTAATAAAAGATGGTCCAATATATTCTTTCTTAGCTACTATAAGAAATTAAATATCATTGGAAAAATACCAAAGTTTCTTTCTATTCTCAGATCTAAGTTTCTTATTATCTCTTCATGCAAGAGAAAGAGAGAACAACTAACACGGTTCTTTTGAACATTGACTATATATAAAAGACCAAATGACTAGTAATTTTCAATTGTAGATATTGTCTCTTGTATTATCTCTTACTTCTGTTATCTATACCACATAATAGATACTTGTTCCTTTCAAATTACCTGGTATGATAGCCTACACTGAATAAAGGAAAATGATCAAAGCTGTTTTCACAGATCACAATTTGAAGGAGCAGAGGAATGGGGGAACCAATTGAAAGAGTTTTAAAGTGCAAGAAACTTTTCATGAAATTCACACTGGCAGCTAGTTCCACTATATGAACTCATTCTAAACTTGTGGCATTTTTATGTCACAAACTGGAAATCAATACAGGATTCTTTTTAATCGATTACAAATGCAATCACAAGTGTTTTCAGTGTCCTTCACTGAGAATCCATGCAGTTCAAGTATGAACCTGGGACACTGATTTCATCCTAGATTTTCTCACCAGTGTCACAACCCAGGGCTTTAAAGATATTGATGGAATTATCACTGCTCCTGAGAAAAAGAATCTGGGGAGAAAACATGAAAATGGCTCCATTGCCACAGTCTTTTTAGTTCTGTTGGCTACACTATTGAAGCATGAAGAAACTTCACTTACTGCTGATTATTTGCATGGACTTGACTAACAATATGATTTACATGTTTTAGGCTGATCCAGGTGACAACTCTACTAGAACCTCTATCCAGACAGACCTCTACATACAAGCTGTCATTTTCGACCACATTTCCAGAAGAAAAACCTAGTTGTCAACATGTCATATGGTTCCTTAATTGCATGCTAAATTAAAATTGATCCTGCCTATAACGGGAAGCAAATTAGAGTACTAATTGAGTTCTGTAGCTGAAAGGCAATAAAAATTAATAAAGAAATCAGAAAGAAAACTGTAATCAGGACTTTTTTTTTATTATTGTACTGATAGCCTCTTAATCGGCTTTGAGATTTTTTTCTAATTTTTCCCCCCTGAACGCTGAGGCAGATCACAACAGTTCATGAGAGAAAATCATCATTATTTCAAAGATACAGTAATCACAGGTATATTTTATAGCTCATATTTTCCAAAACAGGAATATTTCAGATCCTATTTTTGCCAAATCTAGTGGACCAAACCTTATGTCATGTGGCATAAAATCATTGAATATTAATAAGGAAGTGGAAATTGGAATTTAATCATAAGAAAATATAAATACAAAATTTGAAATAGTGTAGCACTAAGGCTGTATATAAAATCTGAACTGATGCTCAAAGTGAATGAAAGTACTTGATACTTTTATATGGGCTGTATTATCCCCATGATGACAAAGTTGAGAAAATGAAATCTAAAGCCAGAGAATTTTGGAATAATGGGCTTCATAAGAAAATAACTTAGTTTCCTAATGTGCCCTGCAGGTGGCTTTTGTACAAAAAAGGTATTATTCAATTGTGATTTAAATGAATATTTGGTGTTTCCTCTTCTTCCTAGTCTTCCCCCACCCCTTTGTAAACAATCCAGTAGTAAGCAATTCAGTGGGGTCAAGCAATGTGGAAGTTCCTCAGTGTGCAGGATGGGAGAGCCCAGAGCAGGGCATCAGAGTTCCAGTAGAATGAGGAGCATGTATTCTTGCAGGAAGTGAGAACTGGCACAAGGTGTCACAACTCAATCACCATGAGCAGAATGGTGTTAAATTAGAATTGGATGTACTAGTGTGACCCTATCATTTTCAGCAGTTACAGAATATATGTAAATGTGTGTGTTCATAAACTTCCTTTGTCCACTGAGAGAATCTCAGAGCAACAACATCCAAAATCAGGGACCCTTCTAGCACCCAAATCTTAAGTTTCTCAACACTGTTTTCTACCAAAAGAAAGCAGTAACCCTTGGGAAAATAACTAATCCCAGAGCTGAAGCAGGGGAATTTCAAGAATCTGGAATATCTTTGCACCAGGAAGCAAAGAAGTTCTAAAAAAAAATGAATGGAATTTAGCAAAAGGACACACTGAACCCAGCTTGAAAAGGTTTCCATTGGACATCAGAATTAAGTCATGATAGCGACAGGCATAAAATAAGCAACCATTAGTTCATATGATCTACATGAATCAATAAATGATAAGTTTGATGAGGAATGGAATGTATAGATAGTATCTCCCCACAAATACTTATTGTTTACAGAGCAAACATTGGGAAAGCCTGGAGGATACCACTTTGAATAGGTGATCAGAAAGAGTATGAGTAGCAATGAATTCATTCCAAATGAATAATATGAAATAAGTTTCATCTTTTGTATCTGTTGTAAAAATTGTACCGAAGTTGCATAACCTGAATTTACTCAGACAAATCAGAGACATTATACAAAATCTGAGATCTTCAAATCTGTCATGATCATGGGAATTAGGAGAATAGACTGAAAAGGCGAGTAGACTGAAAGTCTCGTCAACTGAAGGAGACTAGAGATATGACAGACAAATGCAACATATGATTCTGAGTTGTAGCTTCAATCTAAAAAGGGAAGTTGGGGACAATGGTAAAAATTGAATGGCTTCTGGAAATTAGATGGTAGGAATGTAAAAATATTATGTCCTGATTTGGATTACTATGTATGGTTATATATATGATGAGGTCCTTGACTATATAAAATTATACTAAAGCATTTGGGAGTCAAGGGTATCATATCAAAAAATAATAATTCAGGGGGGAAATGGTGTTTGTGTTGTACTTGTAATTTTTCTATGAGCCTGGGACTGTTTGAAATAAAGTAAATATTTGATTTATTTCATTTACAAAGTCAAAGCCCTAGTCTCTTATACTTTCCATACAATACATAAATGTTATTGTTCTAGCTATAAATTTGATGAAATTTTTAACAAGTACTTTATGAGTTCTACAGAACATTCAGCTGAATTTCTTTAAATATTTTAAATTTCATATATGAACTTTATTACATATATGAAAATATGTAATAAAATAAATCTTGTTTTAAAAGATTTATTCATGCATACAATCTGGGGTACAGGCCAGAGGTGTGGGGCGGCGAGAGGGTTCACCAGAGACAGTGGGGAGCAGAACAGGCAGATCAACTGAAGTACACTGCTGAGGGGAGCAGCGGGTGAGGCAGGAGAGGTCTGCCGTGCCATGTGGGAATCTCCGTGGCCGGGTATCGAACTTGTGCTGTAGTGGCTCTGGATAGCTTCATAGTGCTGCGCACCAGGGAGGCACTACATTTAATTTTCTAATGACTTCAAATTTCCAACTAGCAAATAAGCTTTGATATAAATTTAAATAATTCATAAATCTAATAAACTTGTGAATATAATGTTGTTTATGTCCTCTTAAAAGTTTCAATGTGGCTTATGCATTTATAGTTTTACTTTAAAATCCTGTCTGAATTAATTATTCAAAGATCACATTTTAAGTTGCAATAGATTAAATCTACTGTTCTCTAATATTCTAGAGTTTCTTGAGTGTTTTAACTGTTTTTCTTTAAATTTAAGTATTGATATTTAAAATATGTAAAACACTTGATATTTTTACAGCTTCTTCCTATTTTTAGTCTAAAGGTTTAAGCACTAAAATATCAACTGTATCATCACTAGTAAGTTGAATATTAGCTTCTGGGGTGGATTTACTGATAGTACGTAGTTATCAGAGATTTGAGTTAGCTTGTGGGTTATAATTAGTTTGCTAGGGCTACCATAACAAAATGCCACCAACTGGGTGATTTTAAAATGTAAATTTATTTTCTTACTGTTCTGGAGACTAGAAGTGTAAGACCAAGATGTCAGCAAGTTTGCTTTTTCCCTGAGGCTTCTCTCCAGGGCTCACAGATGGCAGTCTCTCTCACTCTCTCTTCATACGGTCTCCCCTCTGTTCTCTTAAGTGTCTCTCCATGTTTCAAAATGTCCCTTCTCATAAAGTCAGATTGGATTAGAGTCTGCCCTAATAAGTTCATTTTAACTTAATTACCCTCTTTAAAAAACCCTGTCTTCAAATTTATCACATTCTGAGGTATTACATGTGGAGGGAGAAGAGGGGAGGGAGTTTGGGAAGAAGGTCGGACTTTAATTGAGTTTTGGTGAGACACAATTCAGCCAATACCGTGGAATGTGATTTATAAACATCCAGGACCCTTTTATCACAATTAGACCCTCTCAGGAGATGCTAAGCCAAGTCTGGATTTCTAATGGTCCCAATATCTTACCTTTCTAAAGAGGATTGCTTTGTTATCCAAGAGGCTGGATTTATAAGCCCTATTACTTCATTTTCTAGTCTTATTTGAGTGCAGCACTCACGCAGTTTGATGAATATTCAATACATCTATGTAGGATGTCATTCTATTTCTGACTTGTTTTAATATTCTTTATATCGGCAAAACTACAACTCCTATAAATTTTTAAATGATATCTGATTGCACTGAGCAAATCTCTTATATGTTGTCTTGTTCTGTGGTCACAGTTCTAAGGTTCAAACTAATGCAACTACTGGGAATTCCCTTCCTGGCATCTCATTAAAGTGACTTTCACCCAGTCAGGAAGAGCAGTTACAGAACCACCACTCACTAGTCCAGGGTACTAACTAGAAGTTTAACCTGAAGCTAATGGTTGAGTGCAAGAGCAAAGGGAGTATGTGAAATGTATGTGAGACTAAGCTAAGGAGAAGTAGGCCAAACACAGGACCAAAGAATGAGTTAGCCAACCAAAAGGAAATGAAACAAGAAATTGAGCAATGAAATAAAGAGTAAAGAGCATTAAGAACCAGACAATTTGGCAAGCTGATGTTGGTAATTGGCCAAATCACTTTATCTCTCCAGACTTTGGCTCTTTAAGTTTCCTTCAAAATCCAAAACATGTATGATTTCTCTTTGCTGTTTTTCTAATCTATTTATAGACTCACTCAGGAGAATAGAATAGCCTTACAAGTTAAGTGTAATTTTCTCCAAGTGATAGTTTATTATCCTAGACTCTGTTTACAAGTGATGAAAATCCAATTTGAAGGTTTGTTTTTTAAAGAAAAATACCATGGTGTAGGGGCGTCTCCCAGAAGTAAAAGAAAGGAGTATGTTTGCATCTCACAAATAATAATAATAAAACAATATAATTCCATTAGAACTCTATTCTCACTACTCTATTTCATTACTGTGTTCCTCTCTGTGCATAATTATTTCTACAAAACAACCTGTTTCTCCAGACATCCATCCCTCCCTCCCTCTCTCCCTCCTTCCCTCTCTCTCTCCTTCTTTCCCTCTAATCTTTCTACTTCCCTTCTCCTCTCATTTTCCAAAGACCAGAATCCCCAAAGAAAGGCACTTGACTTGACTTCAATCAGGAGTCTACCACCCTGCACTATAATCTGAAATGGCTAGACATACAGAATTGTGGTCCCCGTAATTATAACAACTTTGAAAACCTTGAGCATGAATTAAAATCTTCATAAATTCTGATACTTCTGTTACAAAATATTGCAGCCAATTCAATGGAATAAGGAGAAAGGGCAGGAGAGAAAGGGAGAAGTCTGGCACACTGAGGTAACTTATTGGAACATCAACTCATTCTTCCTCTTTGCACTGGTGGTGATAACAGGAAAAGCAGCAGTGGTACTGTGACTAGATAAATATTCCTTTTATATGTTGCCTGTTTTATAAAACAGTTTACTAAGATAAGTAATTATGTAATCAAAAATGACCTGATATGTATAATATGACCAGCCTCTTCAATTGTATCTTCCATAATAATACAATTAAAAAGGTAGACAACAACCATTCACCACCTAAACCTCAAGGAAATTAAAAGGCAATATCTACACATTCTTTTATGGAGGGCCCATTATGAGCCAAATGCTCTACCAGGGACACAATAATGAAGTGCTTCCCATAAGAAATTCACCAGCTTGGAATAAGAAGGAATGTAAGTGTCATGTTTTTATGGTTGGTGCTACTGCTATTGTGAATGGATTTCCCCCTCAATCTAGTGACCGACCAACAGATCATTATAGATACTGTATGAATGTTAGGAAATTTGAACTTTTTATTGTAGCTATTCTCATTGCTGAACATTTGACCTAAAGGATTTCAGGTTGATATCCTATAATGTAAATAAATATTTGAAAATAATGACAATTTTATCTTCTTTCCTCTAGTAATTTCTGTAATATCTTATTACATTGACCAAGACTTTCCAGAATCATATAAAATGATGAAGAAATGATTTATTGGGAATACCACTAAGAAAGTGTTTCCCAGTGTGTGTTCTGTATCACACTAATCTTTTAAGAATATCTTTTTAAAATTCTGTGGTCAAATAAGGTTGTGAAATTGCACACTACAACATTCTCCTAGAGACTCACAATGTTACATATTAACACTGAGAAGTTCCAAAGTAAACAGATCTTTCTATGTTCACTTAACCTAAATTCCCAAACAAATTGCCCCCCGATCAGCACCCCTCTATTTTCACTATGAAGCATTAACTAGTGTTTGTCATTTGAGATTTGTTGTAAGCCACAAAAAAACAAACCCCACACAATTAAACAGACAGGGAAACATACTAGAATTTAAGGAAAAGTTCTTAACCAAGACTCTGGAAAGAGAACACAGAGGAATTCTGGAAGACTCTCTGCCAAATACTGCCAGTAACAAAGCTGAACTCCAGCTACTCTCCAGCCTGTCTCTCAATCCCGTTTTTCAAATTCCCAAGAGAGGAAACCTGAGAAGCACACAAGGGCTTGGTGCCCATCCCTGGAATTGCCAGCAATGGTCTAGGTCAGATGGTAGACATGACCCCTGGAGGGCCTCCCTGTGCCGCAATGACTGCTTCAGGCAGAAAGGAATTTTCATATGTTGGGAAGATACCCCAAGAGATTCTACTATGAGGTCTCCTGAAATTAGTACTGAGAAACATGCTTTTTCAGAAAACATTATGATACTTTAATTTTGTTGGACATATACTCTTATTTCTAATTTTTTTTTAGACTTAACCAAGAATGGATGTCAGTATTTTCTTCCAAATGAGTTTGACCTCTTATGGTTAATAGTGTTTAGATTTTGAGATACATTCCAAGCAAAAAATGGTTCTTGAACTATTTCTTCAATAAACTATCCATATGGGTTTATTCATATGGATTATTTGAGATTTTTTCAACTCTACTTATGGGACTGATTTATAAGTATATAGGGTTTTTGTTGTTGTTGTTCTTTTTGCCAAAAAAAATTGTTATAGACACTAGACATTGAAATATATGTATTTTTAGTTAATATAATATGTTTTAGATAACTTTTAGCTTTACAGAAAAATTGAGCATAAAGCATGGTTTCCATACACCTCTATTCCCTACTCCTTCCACACTTTCCTCTGTTACTAACATCTTGCATTAGTGCACTTTATTTGTTACAACTGAAATGATATTGCAAAACTAAGGATCACTTTTTGTGTTGTTTAGTCCTATGAGTTCTGGCAAATACATAATTTTCTATCCACCATGACAATATCAAACCAAATAGTTTCACTCTCCTAAATATCCTCTATGCCCCACTTACTCATCTTTCCCCCTCTTAGTATTTTTATCTTTGGCAACCACTGATCTTTTTATTGTCTGCATACTTTTGCCTTTTCCAGAATGACATATAGTTGGAATTTTATAGTATGTTGAATTTTTAGCTTGGTTTCTTTCACTGAGCAATGAATATTTCAGTTTCCACAATGTCTTTTCATGACTTGATAGCTCATCTCATTTTTTTTAGATTTATTTTTATTTATTTATGCATAGAAGAACTGAGGTGGAGGCCAGAAGTGCGAGGGGTTGAGAGAATTCACCAGAGACAGAGTAGGGAGCAGAACAGGTGGACTGACTAAAATACACTGCTGAGGGGAACAGTGGGTGAGACAGGAGAGGTCTGCTGTGCCAGGTGGGAAGCTCCCTGGCTGGGGATCGAACTCAGGCTTGACAGAGCTGAGACTTAACCTCTTGCTCCACCAGGGAGGCCCAGCTTATTTCATTTTTATCGCCAAATAATATTCCATGATATGACATTCAACAGTTTATCAGTTCACATATTGAAGAAATCTTGACTACATCCAAGTTTTGACAGATATGAATTAAGCTGCTATAAATATCCACATGCAGGCTTTTGTGTGGACATAGGCTTTCTTTTTTTTTTTTTTTTTAAAGATTCATTTTTTATTTTTTATACATACAAGCTGGGGTACAGGCCAGAGGCGCGGGGCGGCGAGAGGGCTCACCAGGAACAGAGTGGGAAGCAGCACAGGCAGATCAGAAACACACTGCTGAGGGGAGCAGCGGGCGAGGCAGGAGAGGTCTGCCACGCCATGTGGGATTCTCCCCGGCCGGGCGTCGAACCCGCGTCGCCGCTGCCGACAGCTCCACAGCGCAGCGCCTAACCGCTGCGCCACCGGGGAGGCCCTGGACATAGACTTTCAACTCACTTGGATAATATCTAGGAGCATGATTGCTGAATCACATTGTAAGGCTATGTTAGCTTTGTCACGAGCTGCCAAACTATCTCCCAAACTTCCAAATTATCTCCCAAAGTGACTGTACATGAGCAGTGCATGAGAGTTCCTATTGTTTTGCATCCTTGCCAACATTTGGTGGTTTTCAGTATTTTGGATTTTAGCATTCTCATAGGTGTTTATTGATTGGTATCTCATTGTTTTAATTTGCTATTTTCTAAAGACATATGATGTTGAGCATCTCTTCTATGCTTATTTTCCACCTGCACATATTTTTCAGTAAAACATATTTTCAATTATTTTGCCCATTTTTTAATTGGATGGTTTTCTAATTGTTGAGTTTTAAGAATTCTTTTTGTATTTTGGACACAAATATCTCATCATATTAGTGTTTTTGCAAAGAGATTTTTTCTGATTCTGTGACTTATCTTTTCTTCCTTTTAAACTCTATAATTTTTAAATATTATCTTTTACAGAATTTTAAAATTTAAACTGAGATTGACTTTTTCATATTCCAGAAAAGTTTTGTGTAAAATCTGGATTGTCTATTTTTAAGTTTGACATAACTCTCAATGGTAAAACCACATAACAATGTTTTCCAGAAGAAATTCTGATAATTTTTGAGAGAAATTTATATTTTCTTGTTCATGAACCAATTTTGAATGTTACGTGTTTCTCTATTTCACTGAAATTTTCTAATATATTTTTATAAAATTATATGTAATATATTTTGTGCTACATTCCCTCTGTACATTTTTTTGGCAGTAGCAAATATCTAATTCATACTGTTTTGAATTTGTGTTATACCTACTCTTAATTTTAATTTAAAAATATTTGGTATTAAAGGACCTACTATTTTACTTTTGAATCAATTCATTTATAGTTGATTTTATTTCTATTTATTTCAGTTTATTCTTCATTATATCATTATGAAATTGCAATCCCAAAATGTTGCAACAATTCATGACCCTACAGTGTATGTGAAATTACAGCTTTCCCCTCATTGATACTGGGTCTTTACTTCTCATTACCTGCCTTTCTAGTAGGCAAACATTTGTTTGGCATGTAGTTTTAAATTATATTTCTTTAGTTATGAATGAGTTTGAACATATTTTCATATGTATTTATTGAATACCTTTATACCTTCTTGCATTTGGATCTTTGATGTTTTTCATTGTATAATGGATTGGAAAAGTTTGGTATATACTGAAGAAATGTTTTTCTGAAATATATGACACAAACTTTTCTGTGGATTTATTATTCTTTGATTTTCTATGACAACTTTGCTTTACAAAAGGGTTTAATTTTTAAGTAGTAAAATTCGATTTTCTTTTATAAATAACTTTTGCATTTCATGATGGAAAGACTTCCCTACTCCAAGATGATGATGATTTTAAAAATTTTTATCTGAGAAAGGATCTGTACACTCATAGACACGTTATTTAAAATCATTCTGGCAGAGCTGAAAAATGAAAAAGAGTGAAGAAAACCCACATGAATTATGGGATAAGATGCCATATTTGCATTATGGGAGTCTCTGAGAGAGAAGAATGAGAGAAAGGTACAGAAAGCTTATTTAAGGAAATATGACTGAAAACTTTCCAAATCTGAGGAGATATAAGGACTTACAGACACTTGAAGCTCATTGACCCCATGCAAATTTCAACCAAAAGCACAGGCCAAGACACATCATAATAGAAATCTGAAAGAATCAAAGAGGAAGAATTTTTAAACAGCAGGGGGAAAAGTCATAAAGAATCTGCCCTCATAAATCTATCAACATATTTCACAGCAGAAACCTTGAGAGCTAAGGGAGTTTGAATATATATTTAATGTGTTGAAAGAAAAAAATGAAAACTGCCAAACAAGAACACTGTATTTGCCAAAACTGCTGCTCAATAATAAAGGAGAGATAAAGAATTTCTCAGACAAACTCTGAAGGAGTTCATCACTACTGGACATGCCTTGTAAGAAGAGCTAAGTGAAATTCCTTAAGCAGAAATGAAAGGACACTAATTATTTCACTAATGAAAACATATCATAATATAAAACTCATTGATGATATTAAGTATATAGTTAAACTTAGAATATTAGAATATTGTAGCATTATAATGGTGGTTGTGTAGATCACTTAATTTTCTATGGCAACTCTTGTACAAAAGGACTTAATCTTTAAGCATTAATACTCAACTGAGTAAAATGACAAAGGCATCAAAATAATGCTAGTAATTTCATAAAAGATACCCAATATACTAAGTCATAAATTGTGCCATCAAAAAGAAAAAGCACGGTGGGGAATAAAAGGGTAGTTTTTGTATATGATCAATAATTAAACTGTTTTCAGCTTAAAACATATTGTTATAACTAAAATATGATCTATGCAAGCCTTGTGGTTTCCACAAAG
Source organism: Scalopus aquaticus (assembly GCA_004024925.1). Lineage (NCBI taxonomy): Eukaryota > Metazoa > Chordata > Mammalia > Eulipotyphla > Talpidae > Scalopus > Scalopus aquaticus. The sequence goes on from PVIJ01010511.1 coordinate 17,345, forward strand.
CAAGAACCTATAATAGAAACACAAAAGATGGAGAGAAAGGAATCAAATCTTACAACTATAGAACATATTAAAAAGAAAGAGAGGGGACAGGGAAGAAAGAAACCACCTATCAGCTGAAAACAAGATGATAATAATAATAAAGTGTTGTATATCAGTAGTTAAACATAAATGGACTGAAATTTCCCAATGTCATAGAGAAGCTAAATGGATTTAAAAAGGAAAAGGCAAGTTAGGAAAACTTTCAAATTTACTTTAAGATGCCAGCTTTAGTCTAATACTAAATCAGGCAGAGTATACTACAAGAAAAGTACAGGCCAGTATTCCTGATGAACACAGATGCCAAGAAAGCTCAACAAAATACCAGCAAACATTATTCAATAGAACATTGAAAGGGCTACACATATAATGCAGTGTGATTTATTCCTGGGTACAAGGATGGTTCACCATACACAAATGAATGTGATATACCACATTAACAAAATGAAGACCAAAAATAATATGGCAATCTCAATAGATGCAACAAGAATTAGTTTGAACATTGTTTCTTGTTTAAAAAAATCAAATTGGTATAGGAGGAATGTAGTTCAATATAATAAAGGCTATATATGAGAAGTACATAACTAACACAAATTTTTTTACTCATTTGTCTCCAGATTTTTAGACCATAGCCTTTTTTCTTTTCAATATTTCATCCATAGTCTTTTCTTTACATCATTTTGTGCAATTGAAAGATCTACTGTGAATCAACTTAAGCCATTTTAGTTATTAACAGTGGCTTTCATGGTCGGACCCTTCATTTGTTACTTGTCACAGAGTTGAGTTTAAGTACTTTTGACTTAAAACATATTTCATTGTATTGCTTTTCTGTATATCTGAAACATAGATTTTTTTTCTACCCTAAGCAATAAAATTTTAAAAAAAGAAATATAAAATAAAATTTCATTCTGATACTTATGTTTTCATTTATAATTTTCCCATTTGTGATTTATTTTAATATAAGGAATGATGCAGGAATTTAATTTTTCTCAAATAGCTATTATTTGTCCCAAAATAATTTTGAAAATTTGTTTGTGGTTCCCAAATTTTAAGTGCCAGAGTATGACAAATTTATCCCCTTTTTCAGTTTATTTCTAGCATCTCTCTCTCTCTCTCTACACACACACACACACACACACACACACACACACTGCTGGGTCACCACCAAATGCTTTCATTACTTTTTTCATGTAATAGCTTTTGAGATCTTTTAGGACAAGTTTCATTTTTATCCTGTTTTTTTTTTTTTTTTGCAGTTAACACTTTAATTTTTTTACATTCTCTTTACTGTCGTTACTAAAGATGACATAAGAGTTAAGACAATTAAGTATTTAGACTACTACCTGTCAAATAGGAACTCAGTAAGTTTTAGCTTATTAAATTGATTCTACAATTAAGTAATAACCTATCTAAACCTTATGTTTGCTACCAGAGATGGTGAAATTTCCATTGTCTTTACTTACTCTGCACTTAGATATCCCGTAAATTCCCTACTCAATCACAGAAAAATGCATCAGCTGTCACTAGAAATTACTTATATGTAGTGCAGCACTCCTGGGCCAAGGACATTGTATTTTTAAAGTGGGGAAGAGGGGAACCAGTCAATAGAGAGAGGCCTGGCAATTCTCTACTTAGTATAGACAAGGGTTTCCAGTATCGACACAATTGATGTTTTGAGCCAGATAATTTTTTACTGTAGGGAAAATACCCTGTGAAGCATAGAATGATCAGCAACACCCCTAGCTGCTAACTATTAGGTATCCTTCTAAAATTAAGGTTGAAGTACATGCAAATGTTGCCAAAAATTGTGTGGTTGACGAAATTGTCAGCTGCTGAGGATCACTGGTCTAAGCCATACGTTTGTATAGTGAGGCCATAACCGTGGATGCATTAAGCACCACTGTGTCTTCCTTCACTGTGAAAATTTATTTTTGATACAAATTATTTTTCTCAATCATCAGGTTTTTGTTAATAGGGGTTTCATCTTCTGTTCAGTTTAGTATTTTAGTGATTATAGGGTTAGGAAAACTATATTAAGTCTTCCTACTTTGGTAACATTTAATATTAGCCCACTGAAAACTTTAAATTGTAAGTTAGTGGTATCATAATAAGGAATTTATCAGTCAATGATGACCAGCAAATAAACATAAAACAAGCAATGTATTTTTATTGGTGGATTTCAGCCTTCAGTCTATCAAATCAAGGGTAAGAATAGATATCTGATAACTCTAATGTCAGTCTGACCCAATCTTTGCTTTCTTTCCTCCTCTCAACGAGGTCAATTTGGATCCTTGATTTCTTTTTATCCATTCTTACATTTTGGAAGGTGGAGGAATGGATATTACCAGCTTTCTTATTTCCTTTGTTTCTCTTAAGGTCACTAATGGTTCTTATTTTAATAATACCTATTTTTAAAGCTCACAACAGGTTTTGTTTTTTTTTCTCAAGAGGGTAGTGTTTTGTTTAATTTTAAAACTCTCCATAATGAAAAAGAGCCAATATTTGCAAGATTTTCCTCTTCTCAGAAATAATTCCCTTCTTAAGAAATATCAACATTCAACTAGTAATATGTTGTGGTTACCTCTTTCAGGAAATCAAATAAGTACATGTTTGCTACTCTGATTATGCAATAAGTAATATTTAAAACTGAAAAATAATTTTTCTTTTTCTTGTCAGTTTATTTATTCCATAGCTGGAATATAATAATGAAGAAAAACATGTTCTTACCAGGCGAGTTATAACCACATGTCAAAGTTAAAAGATAAGTGGACTTATAGACCAAAGATTTTTTTTAAAGATTTGTTTATTTATTTATGCCTACAAAAACTGGGGTGTAGGCCAGAGGTGCAGAGGTGAGAGGATTCACCAGAGACAGAGTGAGGAGCAGAAACAGGCTGATCGACTGAAATACACTGCTGAGGGGAGGAGTGGGCAAGACAGGAGAGGTCTGCTGTGTCTTATGAGAAGCTCCCTGGCTGGGGCTGGAACTCAGGCACAGCAGAGGACCTTCATGGTGGTAGCGCTGAGATTTAACCCCTAGGCCATCAGGGAGGCCCCATAAACCAAAATTTTAGTCATTAATTTACCAATTATTTTTAAATTGGTCAGTGATTTTTTTCAAACTATCATTGTAAGAAATAGCCATTATAATGATAAGAAATTTGCGTGGTAGTCCAAAATTGTACTGAGGAAGCTAGTAACTTAAAATGTCGTGTGTGTGTGTGTGTGTGTGTGTGTGTGTGTGTGTGTGTGTGTGTGTAAGGAGGAGGAGTCAAACAAATAAAAGCCTTCAAGAAGCTTTTGGAAATAAAATGATAAAAATGCTATGATTTTCAGTTCCTGCACCTAAAGATGCTTTGACAAATTCTTCTGCAACTGTTATTGCTGATTATAACTCTGTTCAACTAAGGTATGATTCAAGTGTGAAGATATAAATACCTGTATTCTCTGCACTATGGAAGTCAACATACCTCAGAAATCTTCAGGGGTGGTGAGCCTTAGGGGACCCAGGTTCATCTTCTGAATTTCTGCCCTCTGCAATATACTTGAGCAATTCCTTTAATTGCTCTGCACCCTTCTTGAGCTGTTTATTTCTCACATGTTAATTATTTAACGATAGTTAAAACAGAGTTTAGAATATTATACAGGGACCTCTCACTCATACGGTTAACTGGTTAATAAGACTCCACTAATTATACCATGAAGAGGGTCAACATACAACTCTTGCAGCTGAAGACCTACATCTGAAACTGCCACATACAATGGAGTACTTGGGAAAATGTAAACAAATTAATTTTTCTTTTCAGAGATTTATTTATTTATGCAGACAAGCTGGGTACAGTCCAGAGGTGTGGGGCGGCGAGAGGGTTCACCAGAGACAGTGTGGGGAGCAGAACAGGCAGATCGACAGAAAGACACTGCTGAGGGGAACAGTGGGCGAGGCAGGAGAAGTCTGCCGCCCCATGTGGGAATCTTCCCCACCAGGAGTCCAACCCCCGTCACTGCTGGGACAGCTCCACAGCACAGCGCCTAACCTCTACGCCACTGGGTAGGCCCTAAACAAATTAATTATTAAACACCTAATATGGCCTTGCTACCTTGTACGTCCTGAGACTGGACAGTAAATGATACAGTCAAACCCCGCAATCTCAAAAGATTTTACCTTCCAGTTAGGAGCATTTACAGCAGATAAAACAGATACTAGTAAGATACTATTTAATCTGTGCTGCTAAGACTGAGAGATAACTGGAATATATCATAAAGAGCAATGATTTTGAACGTGAGACTTACATTTATGTGTCAGTTTATTCATGTCTTAACTCAATTATTTTAAATAAATCGCAGTTTAATTTTCTAAGCCTCAGTTTCCCTGCAGGAAAAAAAATAGGGCTAATAACACTCGTTATTGTTAAAATGAACTGATATACTGCTAGAAATACTGCTTCACAATAAATTGAAAAGAGAGAACGATATTTATAAGGATAAACTTATCTTCAAATTGTACATTCTTTTTCAAGCTTTATGTCTTCCTCTAATTGTCCCTTTTACGGTTACTGAGCAATTCAAAAACACCCCAAAGTGCAGAATTCTTCCTGTTGCCCAATATAAAACATATCCTGCTGTTCTATTAACTTCAGTGGAACATCAGTAGACAGTGGCAGAACAACGCAGGCAAAGGGCCAGAAAAGAAATGGCTAAACCTCCAAATTAAATTCAGATGATCCTATCTCAATTGTTTGTATTTTTGAAAGGCAGTCTCAATACCCTGATATTAGACCTTGCTAATCACCTTTGATAATGCATTCTACATTAAAATTCAATATTGCCAATTCTGCTCCATTAATTGTATTGATTTAGCAAGATGCAATCTTGTTTTTTTTTTATTTTATAATGAGCACCATGTAAGGCTGCATTATGTAGGTTGAAATATCATACAGTTAATAGAATATAATAGTCCTCTGCATGAAAATATCAATCTAACTATCATCTATCTATAGATGATCTGTAATACTCAACCTGTTTTCCAAGTTTCATATGTATCTTCCAAATGCCTGTGAATTTTCCTTCCTGAGTATTTCACTGCAGATTAAACTCACTGAATTCAAACTGGAATTCATAATATTTTCATTCTCAACCTTGTCCTTTTTTAATCCTAATGATATCATCCTTCAATATCCAGGAACTTCTCCTTAGTGTCAAGGTGTGTCTTTTAGATCTCTAATGTACTATCCTGTTCTTTACGTTCTCACTACCATTGCCCTAGCTCAGTTCCATACTGTCCCTAACCTAGGCCAGATCAAAAGTTACTCATATCTTGTGTAGAGAAGACTTCTCCCAGTGCTAATTCATTTACATGGTGGAAAACAGAATAACGTCCTCCAAAGATGACTAGGCCCTAATCTACAGAAACTGTGAATGTCATCTTACATGGCAAACGTAGACTTTGCAGATGTGATAAAGATCTAGGACCTTGAGATTGAGTGGTTATCATGCATTATTAAGCTGGGGCCAACCTAATCACCTGTTCTTAAAATCAGGGATTCCTCATGGGATCATAGGACAATGTGACTAAATCAAAAAGGTCAGAGGATGTATTGTTTCTAATTTTGATGCCATAGGGTGGAGGCCATGAGACAATACATCCAAGTGACCTGTAGAAGTAGGAAAAGGCACAAAAAGGGCAGGGAGATATTCTCCCTTACTCCATCCAGAAGGAATACAACAACTGCTGACACTGAGCCCTGGCCTACAGATCTGTAAGATAATAAATTTTTGGCTTTTTAAGCCATTAAATTTGTGGCAATTTGCTTTGGCTACAATGGAAAATTAATATGTGCTGCTAGGTTAATCAATTTAAGAGTATATCTGATCATCCCTAGTCCCTTATTCCAACTCAAGACTCCTCGAAGCAATCTTTGCCTGCCAAGTATAATCAAGTAACTTGACTTTTACATATAAATGATTTTATAATTTCATTTTAGATACCTTCCACTATTTTTCATCAGCATTATACTCTTAAGGAATGTCTATTAGCTATTACCCAAATCAGTCCTTAACTGATTTCCCACCACTGTGACTCCGCACATATCTTTTGTCTGCATTGTCCTTTCTCATTGTCACCACTTTTTGAAATTCTAGTTGGCCTTCAAACTTGAAACCCACCTTCATTTTCTCCAAATGGACCTCTCTGATTTTGATAGCTGGAAGTTAATCTTTTTTTCTTCTTTGCTTTTTTTTAAACATCATTGTTTATGTCTCTTAATTTTGTTTTAGTCCCTTCTATCTCTTTTTGCAGAAATGTTGCCTTGTCCTTATTAAGTCTATGAGCTTTTCAAGAACAAAAGCTTGACTTTTACCTTCAAATCATAATGTACTGAGTTCAAGACATTTTACTTGAAAAGTAAAAATGAAGTACAATTTTTTTGTTGTTGGGTAAAAGAAATAATAAATTAATGAATAAATAAATAAGTGTAGAAAACCCACTCATTTATGTCATTTCACTTCAAACAGTTTAAAGAAGGCCTAGTAAAACATATCTAAGCTTCTTTGTATGAAACACCTTAGATTTTAATCATTAATTTGATTGAATTCTTTTATAATACTAAATAATAAATGACATATTACATTCTTAAAATGCAGTCATAATAAAAACCTTTTGATATAGCAACATTGTCTGGGTCTCTCTATAATGCACAATGCAATAAACATTGTAGATAATCTTAGACCATAAGCATTCTTGTAGTCTAAACAATTCCCCTATGGTTGATACGGTTCTTTAAGGCTATTACAAAGTTTGCTTCTCCATTCTCTGATTTGCTTGTTTTTCCATATTTTGAAAATGACAATTTTGTTTTCTCTAAACAATGTCATCCCAGAGCCCTAGGCAGGCAAAATGAGGCAAATGTGCCAAACATATGGATGACAGAGGAATTATTTTTCCCAGAAATGATCACCACATGAAAGTCCTCAGAATGTCCTCCTGGGCTTTGGGACTTCTTAGCCAAAGAAAATTCAAATTGTATGGGTTGAAGTGGGAGTCATATAAAAAGAAAAAGGATAAGGAAACTGGTTCAATATTTCTAGAAAAGAGACTCATTTTTTTGACATGTAAAATATCTTCATTATGCTACTGAGTATTGACTCTACTTCTGAAATGGCACTACTGAAAACTGGTAATTCTAAGGAAAATAAAATTGTTGTTGTTGAAACTAACAAAATTCAGAGACATAAGGGAGCAGTAATTAAACTATGTTGGGGAGATCGTTTATTAAATGCCTCCTGTACTAGGGACTAGACAAGAAATTGAGGATACCAACATTAATAGTAATAATTTTGCATTAATTAATCTTCTTGTCAAAAAGCTTAAGCTCTAAGCTAATTTATACTTGTTTAATAAATTAAGGGCTAATTGGATTTGAATTATTTTCAATGATTTTACTTTTAGTGAATTTGCTATGAACTTTGAAGAATTTCTGAGAACTGAGAATCTAGTAATAGGTATAAGTAATTAAATGATTTTAATTAAGTAAGCTAAAGAGTATGACAGAAATTTTCACAAGAGTTTTTTTTAGTCTAATGAAAAAGCATCTAGACTACTTTCTTGATAATTGATATTTAAGGAAAGAACTAGGCAAACATAGGACATATATACTAAAAGGCGAATTAAAGAAAGAACAGGACATGTTTGAGGAACTGTAAGTAAATTTGGAACAAAATGTCTAAAGTATGTTGTGAATAGTGAGACATAAAGGAGAGAAAAACAGACCACAAAATCTCTTGTGCTCTCTACCCACACATTTTGTCTTGATAATCCTATGAAAACTAGAGAGAAAGGGCTGAAATAGCAATAGGATTTAGGTAAGACAAAATATAAGGGGCATTTTTATATTTAGACTCAATTGCATAGTGGTGAAGAGAGGAAAAAGGAGAGTTTTGATGAGTTTTCTGAACTCCCTCAGGAACATGATTAGATTGCTCAATGTAATGGATAAATTGGACTGGAAAAGGGAGCCATGGTGGGGGGTCACTTAGACAACTGCAAAAATTCCTGCAAAAAATCATAAGGCAGTGACAAAGGCCTAGAAAGACAGAAATAAATGTGGAAAATATAATGGAAGTAGAGTTAACATAGTTTAAAGACCTATTGGTCATGGAGAGGAAGAAATCACAGAAATGTTTTAGTGATCTCTAACCTGAGAAACTAGGAAAGTGCCAAGGGCATTAAACAATATTAAACTTAGTGTAAGTAGTACAGAGTCTGCTGTGGACACTTAAAAGAAAAGCTTGATTTATTATATCGATTTGGACTTACTAGCCCAGCATCATCAGGAGTAGCTTAAAGTTATCCAGGAATTAAAAATATATTTCTTAGTATGATGCTTCATTTAAAATATTTTCTAAAATCGTGCTAAATGTGTAATTAATAAATAAGACACAGTACATGAAAGTGCCTTTGTACCACCCTCCTTATTTATTTGAATAAATTTATCTCAAAATTTTAATATTTGCTAAATACCTACCGAAAATAATACAGGCACTATTTTACAGTAATTTTACATACTGTGTCCTCTAATACTCACAAAATTTGAAAAAAAAAAAGTTATGTCCAACTAAGTGAAGATAACTTAGTCATCTCTGATGCATCCATAGCCTAAACTTGAACTTTGTAAGTTGTTGGCAGTCTATGCCCATGGACACTAACAAATGCTCTTCGTTTCTGAGCAAAAATGTGGATCATAGACAGACTAACGCTTTATATTTGAGGACAGATTTGTATGTCTGTGGTATAGTGGTAATCCATTTGGTCTTGTGGTGTGTGATAGGTTGAAATTATATCATTTGGATACTGAATGGTAACATTCTGGATAAATCAATATCTACTTCCTTGTGTTGGGGATAGTCTTACAAAGGTTTATATAACAAAACTACATTTCTGAAATCTTATTTGTTCTTTGGCTTTCTGAGCCGTGAATGGTGTTTTTGCCAATAGAAAAAGAAAAGGCAATTTGGCTAAACCTGCCTGTCAGTTCATCCAAATCCTTGCAACAGGTCAATCATATTATCCTTAATGATGGAAACAATACACGTAGCAAATTAAGTCCAGAAGGCCAAGGGCTGAGTGGAGTTTTCTTATAGTGAAATTAAGAATCTGAACACATTCAAATAATTTTTGTCCCAGTGGAAAATGTGAGCATCAATAATTCTTCAGTATCCACATCTGATGAACATATTCTCAACTGGATGTGATCTGGGTGTGAATATGTTTCACTGTCCCCCAAATTAGGGAATCTGGATCTGTGGAATCTTTTATTATCAGAGTCTGCTAGGGACAGTATAATACCAGATTAGGAATTTGAGGAGGAAGAAATGAGGAAAATAGTGTCAGCTGGCTGGAATTTTGTACTAAGATGGAAGGGAAGGGAAGGGGCGGAAAAAAGAGTTTGTGTAGTGTAGTATAAACAAGGCAAAATCTTAATCTGATTTAACTCAGTTTGTAAAGCAAAAATAAGACTTTTCCTTATCTAAAAGAAGGAAGATCTAGCCCTTGTTTGTTTGGTTTTTTGTTTTTCGAGATTTAAGGATGTGACTTGCAGTTGAACTTGTATAATTATAGAAAGTCATATGGCAGATCTCTCAGAGGTTACATGGACTAAACTCTAGGAAAACTCACTTCCTCAAATTGTTCTGACATAGATCCCTACTGTATATTAAAAATCAAAGCTAATTAATAAGTGTCCTAGGGCAACCATGGCCCATAAAACCACAGATATTAGCCATTTCCCAGGAAAATGTCTCCAGCAATAATGAGGAAACAGAGTGTTAGGAATTACATTCATCCAAAAGAACCTAGTGAAGCTCAGCTCCAGGGATGGCTGTCAGAGCTGAACTGGTTTCAGGAGCAGATGTGTGCTCAGGCCAGAGGGGATTTATTCTCATCTATAACAGCTTGCTCTTCTAAACCCCACTGCCATTCTCTTTATATTACGAGTGTTATTTGAAACACAAGGAGGAAAATTATACTTTAAAACAAACAGACAAAAATAACCCAGCAGCAAAAATTGTTCCTGTGAGAAGTATACAATATATGTACACCATTTGAGTGTTATTTTCAGCTTTACAATATGACTTCTATGTGAATTTAGGTGAGATCACTGAAAACTATAAAGATATAGAAATATTAGCTCAAAGTCATCTTATAGCTTAAAAATAAGAGAAAATAAATATCAACCTACATTTTCTACCTTTTGCACCAATCAGGATGGACCTTAAGGACATTAATCTTAATGAGATATTGATAAGTCAGACAAAGAAAGATAAATATCCTATGACCTCACTTGTATGTCGAATCTAAAAAGAATAATCAAGGCTCATAGGGCAGGTTGGTGATTGCCAGAGACAAAAATTCAGTGCTAAAATAAATAAGTCAAAAACAGTAATAAAATTTTAGACTCTAAGTCTAATTAGTATTACCAGAAAGGTTGGGGGAAGAGTATCGATAAAACAGATAAAAGAGTTCAACTATATGGTGAAGGATAGAATCAAAATTGTAGTGGCGAGCTTAATGTAGTACATGCATATATTGTTTCTTAATAAGACACACCTGAAACATGTATTGTTAAAAGGTAATGCCACTTCAATAAATATGAGTTAAGTCATGGGACTGTAATGTACAGCATGGTGACGAGAGTAATGATCTGTTGCAGCTCCCAGAGATCAAGCTATACTACAAGGCTACAGGAATAAAAATGTATGATGTTGAAATGAATGTAGACACACAGACCAAAGGAATAGAATTGAGAGCCCAGAAGTAAACTCACATTTACACAGATAGTCTGCAACAAAGGGACCAAGGGTAAACAATAGATAAAGGAAAGTCTCTTCAACAAAAGTATTGGGAAAACTGGACAGCCACGTATATGGGCACACACAAACAAGGCCACTCTCTCACACCATAGAAAAAAATTAATTCGAAATGGATTGAAGACTTGAATGTAAGACCAGAAACCATCAAATACATAGAAGAAAACATAGGCAAAACATTCCATGACACTGGTTTCAGGGATGTCTTTGAGGACTCATCACCAATGACAAAAATAGATAAAAGCAAAAATAAGTAACTGGAAATATATGAAATTAAAACACACCCAGCAAAAGAAATTATCAATAAAATGAAAGTATATCCTCCACTGTACTCCCAAAATACAAACATTACCTCAACTTATAAAAAATGAAAAGACATCCTACCAAATGGGAGAAAATATTTCCACATCATATATCTGAAAAGAGGCTAATATGAAAGATCCATAAAGAACTCATTCAACTCGATAAAAAGAAAACAAATAATCAAAGCATGGGCAGAAGAGCTAAATAGACACTTCCCCGAAGGCGATATACACAAATATGAAAAAATATTCATCATCCCATATCACAGGGAAACGTGAAACCAAACCACAATGAGACACACTATCATATATAGTTATAAATTTGTTTGAATTTATATATAAAATATACTGATCCATAAGTATACATATTAATATACACATATTACATATATACACACATACATATTGCAACTTAGCCTTAAGGAAAACATTTGGTGACTGTGTTTTTAGCTATGTAGTTTATATATAATATGTAGTGTATTTTACGATGTGGCTGTATTAGCATGACCTATTTAAAAAAGAATACCATTGCTCCACTTCCCATTCAGTTTGAGAACTTCTGGCCCCTCTGAACACATTAATTTGTCGAGAGAACGAATTGCAATTTGTAATAATTCTTTATGTGTGTGTTTTCACTCTCTGGCTCATTCTCTGTACCATAGTCTTAGAGGGTGATTCATCTTTGTCACTAGTATATCCCTGCCACTAAACTGTTAGCAAATGATCTTTATTGAAGCAAAAATGGGAAACAGAAAACCAGGAGCTAATAGAAGTTGTTACCTACTGTGAGCCGGTGTGAGATAGACGGGAAGTAAAACAGCACTATAATGTAGATTTGTTTATATTCTCTGGGGTTTTGCATTATTCCAAAATAAGAAGATGAGGGCCTCCCTGGTGGTCTAGGGGTAAAGTCTCAGCACTATCACCCTGAATGCCCACCCCATTGGCCTGACTTTGATCCGCGGCCAGGGAGCTGGCCCACATGGCGCAGCAGACCTCTCTGTTCACACCTGATGCTCTCTTTGGTAGTGTATTTCAGTCAATCTGCCTGTTCCGCTCTCCACTCTGTTGCTAATGAATCCTCTTATCCCTCCCATACCTCTGGCCTGCATCCCAGTTCTTACATGCAAAAAATAATAAGTAAAATCTTTAAAAAAATATATCAGGAAGTTGAAACAAAGGGAAAAAATAGCATTCTCTTTGACTTAGTAATATATGTGTGTTTACTATTTTCTGAACATTTTGTATCTTTTTTTTTAAAGATTTATTTATTTATGCATACAGGCTGGGGTACAGGCCAGAGGTGTGGGGCGGAGAGAGGGTTCACCAGAGGCAGAGCGGGGAGCAGAACAGGCAGATCAGAAATACACTGCTGAGGGGAGCAGCGGGCAAGGCAGGAGAGGTCTGCCGCGCCATATGGGATTCTCCCGTGTCGAACTCCCGTCACCGCTGCCGACTGCTCCACAGCGCAGCGCTCAACCGCTGCGCCACCAGGGAGGCCCCTGAACATTTTGTATCTTTTAGCATCATTTGGCTTTAAGTAAATGACAAAAACAAAAATGCCACATGATATAATAGTTTAAAGAACATTCGATGTATAGTCAGAATGATAACAAAACAAGCAAACAAAAAACTTTCTCTCCTACCTCTGTGACCCACATGGAGTCACCAGAAACACGGGCAAGTGACTTCTTCATTACTAACATGAAGAGGACACTAATCACATAATCCTTACAGAACTATGCCTTGTAAACTTTAACACAAGTTGCAGCTATTAATACATATAATATTAATGAGTATTAAACGAGAATGTGTTTGCATTCCAAATTCCTTAAACTTGGAGACAATACTTTATTCTTCTTTTTATACGCCCTAACTCTTGGCTCAGTGCCTGACTGGGGACTTCTATCCGCAATGAAAATAGAATCTTGCCACGGTAAGAAGGGAACAGGCCTTGCAGCCTGGATTTTCGTCCCCTTGAAACTCATCCTCCACTTGGGACAGCGGTCAGCCATTGAGTGCAGCTGTGGAGACCGTAGCAGCTCAAGGACGCTGCTCTGACTTTCTCCATGCGGCCGTCCTGAGCTTCCCTGACTTCCCTTGACTCCTGTTGGCCTGGCCTAACTAGCACAGGAAGTAAACTGACTGAGTGCTTGGAGGTGGGGAAGGGGGAGATGAACAAGGACAAGCTGGAGATGAGAAGGAAGGTGAAGAGGAGACATGCCGGAAAGGGGAAGGGGAAAAGAAGAAGAGGGTGAGGATGGGAAGGTAAAAGAAAAAGAAACACGAGGGGGAGGAGAGAAAGAACAGCAGACCAAAGATTTAATACACTAAATAAAAGAATTCGATAGATCAAACCATTCTGTTTAGAATATACTGTTTTCTCTTCAGAAATCACAGTTCCTACCCCCACCTAACAAATGTCCTGCCTCCAAGTAGAAGGTCCTATATTAGCCTACACAATTCAAACATGCCCATTGAAAGACATTTTTACAACTCAAAATGCACTATCAGAGAACAGGACACACACACACACACACACACACACACACACACACACACACAGAGCAATACCCTTTAATTCAAATTTAATAAAATAAAAATAAATGTGGCAGGGGACCTGTGTATTCATTAGTTACAAACACTTCTGGATTATTCAGCAGGTGGGCTAGGATTGTTGTTCAGAATCTCAGAATTTTAAGGTTCTAAACTTCAGAAAAACAAAATATCTTCTTACTTGAGTTTGCTGTTGGAAATATAATCCATGTTAAATAATTTAGTCAATGAAATTAACAGAGTAGCTGGATAGTTGTATTTTGTGATTTTCTGCAGCCTAAAAATATGTGCTATTTTGTAATAAGATTTACATAGTAGAGAAAAAGAGGAACTGCTGAAGAATTTTTCTGGGGTTCTACAAAGTTCAAAGTTTCTTGTAAGTAATAATGTAAAACTCAAATAAAAATCACTATCCCATGGGAGACTTTTTTCCCTTACCTGTTTTCTTATTTAATTACCTGACATTTTAGTAGAGATAGTGTTAAAACTCAGGAAGTGAAACAAGACAAAAAAAGATGCATAAAACCTCTTGAGGTATAAATGACCTCGGCACAGATAGAAAACATCAGAGTCATTATTATCATAAGAGAATGAAACAGGGACTTCTTAATACAATTAGTAAAGAAGAAGAAATAAACTGTTCACTGCCAAGCAGATTCAGCATAATGAAGTAAATTCACTTTCTAACATGAATAAAACATGAATCATGCTCATTTGTGTAATTTGAAAACTCTGCCATAAAGAAACAGTAAATCAGTGATCAGTGATCAGAAACAGAATGCAAAATTCAATAGAAGAACATGTCCTCTCTGCTCATTTAAAGTGTTTAATATGCATTACATTTTTGAAAAATAGTAAATGCTTAATCAGTCTAAATGGCAACTCCTTATGGACCGAATCATTTCTTACCCAGTTTCATGCAAGTAGTCCAGCTTTGAGTTCACTTAACTGCAGTATAGATGTAGGCAATATTTAGTGGCATTCAGGCAGTCCAAGAATTATACTATTCCCTATTTATTTATTAATGCCTTCAAAACATATCTAGAGAGCACATACTTCCTAAAAGCCTCAATGGTGTGAAAGATATTACTTGACTCTCTAGACTTAGTAATACAAGACAAAGTGATAAGTACCATAATGGAGAGATCCAGGCTTCTGGAAGCATATGGCAGGAATAACTCAATGTGGCAGGGACCATGAGTAGGGAACCAAGTAAAAGCCAGGTGGGCTGAGAGCTGATGTGTGACTTTTCTCTCTGTCCCACTCCAATTTCTCCTCTCTGTATATTTTCTTTATTATCTTATTCCAAATACCTTTTTTTTTTACTTTTTTTTCCTTTTTCTAAACTGGAGTCAACATAGGACTCCTCTTTATAGCTAAACCTCACTTAATTCATATCTGAATTTAGTTTCCTGAAACTGCATAGAAACCATACAGCAGACTGAGTGAGTAATGAACTTAGAGTCAGATCTCAAATCTTCTCCTGGTTTTGCTAAATAACAGCAAGGTGACTAACAGCAAATAGCCTCTCAGCCATGAATTCTTCATCTTCCTAATGAACGTACCTTACAGAAATGTCCAGCAAAGAAGTGTCATGAAAATAATATATAAAATGCAGATGTGCTGGAAAAAAGGAAACAGTATTATGAAAGGAACAAATAAATGAAAAAATGTGTTTAATTTGACTCAATCAGGAAATGGTTAAAGGGACTTTGTTTTGAAATACATGAAAAGTTACACTGCAGTTGTGTCATCTAGAAAATGAATTAAATTGCAGCATTGAAATCCTTGGGGGTCCCTTGTGAAGGAGTTCATTTTGTCTTAATGACTTTTGTAAGTGAAATGTAAGTATCTGAAATGACTGACAGAGTTTGGAGAACTAGTTTTGAAAAGGCTCTATGTTTGCTGTATGTCCTATTCTTTCCATTTAAACAACTTTTTCATAATAAAATGAAACTTCTTACCTTGTGAATATGGAAAGCAAGTTGACTGACATTTACGTGTGGTCTAGGGAAACTAGACCACATGGAATAGACTTACTTAATTGTTCAAAATAGTCCAATAGTATTTCCACACTTTTATTTTTAAACAGATAAGAATACTTAGCAACCTACACTTTTCTCTCCATCTTCTACAACTAGAGTCCTCAAAGGAAAAAAGAATATAACAAGAATGAATTCCCATGGTTCCTTGCATTTATAATAGAATTTCTAGGATCTAAAGTGATGGTTCATTTTATTCTAGTAATATTTCCACACAGTGAGTCACTTTTTAGCAGAAAATTTTGAAGAGTGTATTTTAAGCTATCGATGGATTTGTGTTTTTAAAAAGGATTTGGCTGCTTAATTTTCTTGTGAGATAATTTAAAATTTTCCTCTTTGGGGAAGGCAATGTTTAATTCAAGCATTTCAGGGAAACTACTTCTATTTTGGTTGTTGACTGCTTAGGTCACTTTTTAAACAAATATTTATGGAGGAACTTGTGTGTGCCAGGTAAACATTCAAAGATTATTCCATTTAACTCCCACAACAGCACTGAGAGGTACAGCTCATCCCCCATTTTAATAGTAAAGATACTTAGAAATGCAAAGGCAGAGACAAATCGAGTAAAAGTCTATCAAAAGCTTCCATCATCAATGCCTTTATTGAATTTTTTGCTTATCTAAGTATACTGGGCAGTAAATGTCAAAAGCTGTTTTTTGAACTGATTTTCACTATGGAAAACACTTTGGAATCACTGTGTCTTGTGCTCAGTTAGATTTCTACATCATACTGATAACACTATGTTTGAACCAGGGCAAGACAAAGGAAGTCTGCACACTCATAGCTACAGGATTTCTTTTTAATGGAGGTAAAATTGATTTACAATATCATATATAATTCAGAGATATAGAATCTTACCAAAAGGTATATGTTACCCCCTCATACCCACCCATGGAGGCACCTATGGTCCTCAACATCGTCTATTGAGCACCCTCCCCACTTGGCTCTCCCCCATCTCCCTGCCACTCTAGAAGCCTCAATTCTACAGTCAGATTTCCAGTGATAAAGTTTAGCAAAACCTTTTAGAGTCTATTAAGACAACTTTCTTTAAACTGTGCCTTTCTTAGCTCTGGATAAGGGTTCCAGCTTTGCTCAACCACCTCCAATGATTGGAGTAGAGACATTTTACGATAACAAGTCATTAGGCAGAGTTTCTAGGGACAACTGGAAACCTCTTTGGCTCTCTCTTCCTTGAAGAAATGGCAAAAGTGCACCCTCAATCAAATGCTGCTGCCTCTTAGGAAAGGTTACATGCTCTATGTGCAACAAAAAGCATATAGACTGAGCCTGTGAAGAAACATTGCAAAGAAAAGTAAACAGAGTTAGAATTTGGGTACTGAGAGATTCATATAAATTATCTGCTCTTACATTTCTTCAGACTTGAGAAATGTATTGCCAATATTTTACTTCTTGGTGTCTTACTTTTTGAACTTATAAAATACAAAGTATGGTAATTCTCATCAAATGACAAATGTAAAGTGTTGGGGAATTTTCAGGGTAACAGTGTTTTTGCAGACACTGTAGTTTGCCAAAAATTCTGAAGCTGAGGACTAAAGATGCATGAGATTTTAATTAAATGACTAGGCAAGAAGTATTTCTAAGTCTTCTGTAAGTATAGAGTATTTTTTGTTGTGATCAGATTATGCCACTGAAACATTCATAATATTGAGATTTGGGGCCAGACTGAGATTTGGTTTGGAAGTAGGAGTCACTAATTCTCAGATGAAATGCACAAGCCGAGAGGTCCAGACTATCTGTGAGACAGAGGGGCTGCCGATGCATACCAGGCAAGCGTGCTCCAGCAAAGAAAACAAAAACCCAGGTGCAGAATGTATCGGAACAGTGCAGATGGCCCTGCCAGGGTGTCCACTGTTTACAAGAAAAGGGAACAGAGCTATCATCACTGAGTGACCACTCTTCCTGGGGATCTATTTCCCCCAGCTGGTCTCAAGCAGAACATCCCTCCAAAGGCCCAAGCAGCAGCTGTCAATGACCTCTGCCCCTTCAAAGGGAGAGACTGGGTGGCCACTTTGGCCCTGTCAAGATGTGCTAATTGCTTGAATGCCAAGAAGCAGAGCCTATATACTGCACCAGTATTTCTATAGCCTGTCTGCCTCCCACACATCTTCCCCTTGTCCTTAAATCTTTTTAAAGAAAACAGTTTGTATCTGTTTTTATACAGGGCACTGGCATCTTTTCCATCCAGTTGTATGTTGCAGCTCCCGATGATGTCTGGGAGATACTATTATTCTGGGAATTGAAAGTCAACTAGAGCAAAAAGGATTTAGAAGAGTGGCCCTTTTGATGTCTAACCTATGCTGGTGCAAGTAGGTCATTTATAGATATGGCTTGATGATGATACAATTCTTAGAAGAGAACATTACTGCTCACACTTGGTAGACAAGGACACTGAGACTTGGGGAGACCGATATTCTTCACTACTCTCCACTTATCCTCTCCTCAGTCCATCTTTTACACTACCTAATCAGTCTTCCTAAATGTAGTTCTGATTATTTCATGCTGTAATATACTTCCCTTTTCTACTGATAAAGTCAAACTCCTCTGTTTTGATTAAGATGTGCTTTCAGCCTGACTTTCCAACAGGATCTCAAACTCCTATGGACACAAATCTCTCCAGCTCTATCTTAGGGTTCTGCCCTACCTTATACAATTAAGACTTCTCTGACCATCTATCTTCCCCATTACTCTTGCCTTTTTAGGGAAATTCTAGAATGTATATATATTTCTTCGATAAGTATTAAGATCATCTCTCTCATAAAAACATTTTCCTTTCATGTATATAAAATCTAGTGTAATTTGTATTGTTAATTTTTAATTTTAGTGCATATTCTTTTTTAAAAAATATTTATTTATTTATTTATGCATACAAGCTGGGGTGCAGGCCAGAGGTGTGGGGCAGTGAGAGGGTTCACCAGAGACCGAGTAGGGAGCAGAACAGACAGATCAACCGAAATACACTGCTGAGGGGAGCAGTGGGCAAGCAGGAGAGGTCTGCTGCACCATGTGGGAATCTCCCCAGCCAGGTATCAAACTCGCATTGCAACTGCCAACAGCTTCACAGTGCTGCGCTTAACCCATTGTGCCACCAAAGAGGCCCTATGTTAAAATTTTAACTTAGCAAAATCTATTAAAGATAATGGTGAACTAGCTATGCTCACACTTAAAGTCATCACCATAATGCAATATTTAGTTATCTCCATGAGACACTGTATTACACATTATGTGATGAGATTTAGAGAAGACAAAGTTTCTGATCCCTTCTGGGCTGCGTTGAAAGAGAAAAAAGAGAATTTAATCACTTAAAAGACCACAAACCTAGTATAAATATAATAATGTAACACTAAGTTTCCAAATAAAAAGTCTATTGCCATTCTATTCTGTCCAGAGTGTTAAGATCAAAGGTTTCAGACAGGACATGGATGAAAGTAGAGGGGATTATGTTAAGTGAACGAAGTCAGAGGAGAGAGAGAGACCAATAGCGGATGGTATCACCTATATGTGCAGTATCAAGAAGCAAAACAAAGAGTCAGATAAAACCGAACTAGTTACAAACGCTAGAAACCTGGCTGCCAAATTGAGGCTCCAGCGGGGAGGAAGAAGGAAAGGAAAGTGAAGAGGGAGACAATGAACAATGGTGGAGGATTTTCAGTACCTTGGTGGTAGGTGTACTGTGGTAATATCTACTGAATGGAGTGATCATAGACCTCTAAATCATATACAGTGTTGTAAATCATACTCTGGTTTCTCTTCAGATCTATAAATCTTTTGTCTTTTACAATGTTGTAAATCAATGCTACCTCTATTTTTAAAAAAGGAAAAAAAAAGACAAAGGTTTACAGATACATTTTTCTGTAGGGATAGCTCAGGTGAAGGAAAATTAATATTTCATCCCTATAATTGATGAGAACCAGAGAGATGAACTAATAAATTTAACAATAAATGACCTGCAAAAAAAGACCTTGATTTTTAATCATTGCCAATTTCTTTAGTGTAACTGTTTCCACTAAAGTTGAAAAATACTAGCGTGTTGAAAAATATTTCAATTTCAGGTTACTTATGTGACATTTCTTATCAATTAAAAGAAATGTGTACCTCAAGCTCATGAGGTGGTATAACCACCTTGCACACTACTCTAATTTACCATTATTCTTACTAATCAAGGAAGAAACTAAGAGTTAAAGAAGTTTTGTAATTTGTACAAGATCACTTTGTAGACGTATGGAAGAGATGTGCTTTTAGTCATCTCTATGATTACAAATCTCACTCTTTTCCGGAGAGCATAATATCTGCACAGCAGCAATAAGTGAATTGAGGAAACTGAACAGACACGCTCCTTATCCTCCTGATGCTTTTGTCAGGGAGAGGGAATCAGAACATAAAGGTACAGTCATGTGGTACACAGGTCTCCAATAAAATATTGCAACAGATGAGATGTATTCTCGTAGCAAATGATGATGATTCTCAGAAAGATAGAGCAGGGATAGAGACTTTTCATCTTTGCACATTCTCATTCCTCCACTTATACAGCCCTTCACTTTCATAGAGACCTAATATGTTCTTTAGTCCTTAACCTATCAGCATAATGAATTTCTCTTTGTAGTTTGTATTTTTTTCCTCCCTTTCCCCCTCTAAGCCTCCTTTCTTCCTTCCCTCCTTCCTCCCTTCCTTTTTTCTACTTTCTTAATTCTTTCCTTACTCTCCATTTCCTTCTCCTGCATGCAATTTTAGTGTTGTTCTTTGGTTATCAAGGATCTGAAATAATTTGTGTCTGAAATAATGTGTGTTACACATCGTGCATAATTCATCCTGCATTGTCAGAAAGTAATGGTCAAGTAGGATATTTAAAAGTAGTCACAGTGTCAAGGTCTGTCAATGAGTGGATAAAAGTGTGCTGCAAAGGTCAAATAGATGTACCCCTCTGGTCTATAAAACACTCCCATTAAAAGTTTGGAGTGAACAAATGATTTTTTGGATAGTAGACTGACTTTTGGTTTTCCTTATGTGCACAAACTAAGATTCATGTCTAAATGCTCATGTCTATCACTTTCAGTCTCAATACCTTATAGAGGAAAAAAGCACATTATAAATAAAGAATGGACAAAATATACTGTCTCTTATTTTGATAATGAATTTGTTTAACACAGTTTAACCTGAAAATAAATTTCTAACTTAACCTTTATATTTCTAACTTAATGTTTTTATAATAAAAAGGATCAATTCTCTGAGAGTTGACATTGAATATCGAGTAAAATAGAAAAGCATTCATGTCAAATAGACATATTCCAGTTAAATCAAGTGAGCTTTTTAAAAAGTCACATAGTCAGGAATCACTTTTAGCCCTTAGGTTTTTGTCTAAAGTACTCTCAAGAGGAGAATTAGTCCCCTCTCCCACCCACCAGCACCCTCTTCACATCTCCCATTTGTCAAGCCATTTGTCAGCAGACAGTATATCTGAAGTGCCTGGACTTTGTCAGCTTCTCATCTGGGAAGCAAAGCAAAGCTGTCTAAAGTCACCGCCCAGCCACCTCCTTACAATGACCAGAACCCAACCCACGTGAATCCTGCCACTCCTGAAGCATCTCACAGTGCAGAACACTCTGAGGAGCTGTGACACATCTATCCAGAGGACAATAAAAAATGTGAAATAAGGCGAAGGACAAGAAGCAGGACCCGAAACCACATTCTGACTGTCTCTGACTTCTTTCATCTTTACATTAGACAGGATATGGGTCTGATGATTTTAAGGTCATTTCCAGCTGAAAATCTCTCTAACATAAATAAAAGCATCACCAAGTTATGACTTACTATTTTAACTGCACAGATAATCTTCAGGGATGCCTCAAGTGAAAAATAAATGTATGTTTTAACTTTGGGGCTGCTTGCTCTGAACAGAAAATACCAGTATGTGCTTTGGAACTTTGCTTGGTCAACTCATCTTTGAAATTCAGCAATGAAGTTTATATAAATAAAAGAGCTGGAGAAAAGATGTTGTCTATCTGTGCAGGAGAAGGGAGTTGATATTCCTTTAGCACCTACTGTGGGGTAGATGCTTGAAGTAGGTACACAGGAAAGGCAGAGCCCCCAAAGGTAACAGCATCTTGGTGGGGTGACTGTCTTTTCTGACCTAGTCCTGAGTGTCGTGGTTTGGAGCATTTTCACAGAGCTTCACTTCTCTTTGAGATGAATAGGTTCCAAGAGACTGCCTCACATTAGTGAAAGAATAGCAACCACTGCACAAAGACAATGTTAGCACGTCCCCTGAAATATGTATTTAGTACATATCATTAGAGGCTTATAATTCTCATCTTACTAGACAAAGAAGCTGAAGTTCAGAAACATTGAGTAACTTGCCCTAAATTATAGATCTTGAGAGGCAGACCTTGGTTTTAAAACCTGGTCTATCTAATTACATGATTTCCCCATATAGCATTATATAATGTGGTCCAAAGACTAACTGCATCAGAATCATGTAGGGTGCTTGTTAATAGCATAGGATCTTGGACCTTAGGTCAGAATTTCCAGATCTCTCTCTCTCTCTCTCTCTCTCTCTCTCTCTCTCTCTCTCTCTCTCTCTCTCTGTGTGTGTGTGTGTGTGTGTGTGTGTGTGTGTGTGTGTGTGTATGTGTGTGTGTGATAGGAGCAAGAATCTAAATATTTTTAAGTTTGTCAAATAATTTTTTACACATTCAAATTTGAGAACTTCTGCACAATACTATATTAACTTTCTAAATAAAACTCATAAGAACCTAGTATGACCCCAAATAAGATTATAGAAAAAAATTATAAAAAGAAATACAGACGCTAAGAACATTGTAATACTCAGGTTGGCAGGCTAGCCTATTCTCTTCCCAGCACATGAGAAACTAAACTCTTCTTATAAAGGAGCTGGGTAGTAAGCATGGAGTAAGAGCAAAGGGCTTTAGATTAACTCAAAAGAGCCGTCATCACGTCTGTCTTCACTGTGGGCCTGACCTGCAAAAGAAGTCACTTGCACGGCACTCTCTCTGTCGGCCAGTTCTAATTGTGTAATCATAAATTCTTGCTCTTTGTATTGCCCAATTCCAATCTCCCATTGACCAATTACCTCAGTCAGGTTGCAATAACATCAACTAGGTTATGGGTTTTATATTTTTTTTAAGATTTATTTATTTACGCATATAAGCTGGGGAACAGGCCAGAAGCATAGGGCAGCGAGAGGGTTCACCAGAGACAGATGGTGAGCAGCACAGTCAGATAGACGGAAATACACTGCTGAGGGGAGCAGCGGGCGAGGCAGGAAAGGTCTGCCTGGCCACGCGTTGAACTCCTGTCACGGCTGCCGACAGCTCCACAGCGCCGGGCTTAACCGCTGCACCATGAGGGAGGACCTGTGGGTTTTATTTTTAGCTTCTGAATAAACATGTTAGATACCTGGATTAGAGTGGGATGCTATCTTGACTTCCTCCAGTGATTTAAATTGCTAGCACTTACATATGCTATTCTAAGAACTGCACTTGAGTTATCTTAATTAATCTTCCCAGCAGCCCTATAGAGGAAGTTATTAATTGACCTTATCTTAAAATGCAGAAACTGAGGCACAAAAAGTTTAAATAAATTTCCAAGGGTCACACAACAAGAAGCAGCAGAGCCAGGATTTGAAAACATGCAACTGAACCCCAGTTTGTACTCTTATACACTCTGCTATATTATTTGTAAGACTATTTCATGTGCTTATTTGGGCTAGTTTTACTTTTTGAGTGTGATAAGCATCTCTCCATTCAGGTGATGTTTTAAAGAAGAGGTTGTAACATATTAAAGGTACTCAGTATTGTGTTTGTCACTGACACAGGAGAGACTTGACATATTCCCATAAGCATCACACTCACCCTCATTCAGTGATTATCTTAAAATTACATAATGTAAAATCTACATGCAAATTAATACAAAACCAACTGGATAAAAGTGTGATGAAATATGTCACTTCTCTAATTATTTCATCCCCCCCTGGTTTTTATCTGGTTGTTTTTATTGAAAAATAATTCAAAACCACCAGAATTTAAGTTAATATAGACTTCCTATTTCATGTTGTTACCATATCACTGCTGGTGGTGAAGATGGCTTCCAAGTAAGCTGAACTAACTTAGGCTTTTTAAGCTTATTTTTTAAAGATTCCTTTGAAGACCAAAGACATTGGGAGGTAAGGTTCCCCAAGAATGATAACAGGCCAGACACGAGCTTTGTTTCTACTGTGTTTCTTCTCCTGTGTGTGAAGACCTGACTTACACACAGACTGAAATTTCCACTCTGTACTCACAAGCAGTGCTGCTGCTCTCTGGCAGAAACAGACAGGGTTATTTGAATTTTCCAAAGTGATTTAGGAAGCTGTAACCTCTGTTGGAGTTTAGAACTGGACATTGTTTCTTCTTGAAATGTTTGTCTTATTTTTATAAACAAATTAAAGGAGCAAGAATTTCTCTCTTCTTTTCCTCCCTTCCCTTTGCTTTGATTTTATGTTTGGTTGCTAAATAGCAACCAGTCTACAATACTGCACTAAAAAAAAAAAAAAAATAGCAAACTTACTGCAGTTGGACAGGCAAAATACACTAAAAGGTTGCATCAAGCCTAAACTTAATTATAAGGATATAAAGATCATTTTAGATTTCTCACTCTGCCAGGTAAGTCAAGTATTCATCAATACATACATTATCATGAAATTAAATACTACAAGTCAACAAAAATTGAAATGATTCAGTTCTAGATGAACACTAATAGTTCTTAGAAAAGGATATCAAACAGTCCTTCATTCTAGAAAAGGAATATCAAATATTCATCATATGCATGAGGTTTCTATTTAGCACCTTGAAAACCATGCATAAAATGCCAAATCTTCCAGAGTTCTGTAGAACAATGCTGATTTCAAAACATCCTGCCTTATTTGCCACAGGCTATTATTTATCATTCTTATATGTCATTCACTGTATATACTATTTGTCTATTTACATATCCTATTTCTTCTTTTCAAAATAATGATCAAAATAGGTTTTTATTTCCTCTATATGGATTGGTGAGTATGGTATTTCAAAATGAATCTGATTGGTAGAACCTAAGCTTGAAAGAGTTAATTTCAAGAATTCACATTTCTGAAATCAACTTTCCCAAGTTCATAACACAAGAAACTTACATGCTGAGTGAAGTAGAGACTACCATTTAGCCCTATGGAGGCTTAGTTTCCTGATATGCAAAGCAAATAAATAAATAATAATAGTACCTATTCCATTGGGTTGTTAGATAATTAAGATAATAAATGTAAAGTTCTTAGAATAATCCTTAGCATATACTAGGTTCCCAATAAAAGTTAGTTCATTATTTTATCTAAGTTAACTATTAATCAGTTTAATTGACAACTGACTGAAGCCAATACAGAGATATTGCCATTTTATATCAAAAATGGCTTTGTCCAACAAGAAGGATATATACTCATTTTGTACCAGAGCTATAGAGTGGTTAATATAATTTCACCCATTCCTAGAAAATTGCGTACCTTCTACCTTGTTTTCAGTTTATATTATACAGTCACTATATTGTTTTATAAGTATCTTTCCAATGTAAGAAAATATTGTCAGTTTCTTATGGAGTGCCATATTTTATTACTTTAATAGCTTACCAATGGAAAACTCTTCAGATTGAGAATATCACATCTTTCTCACTATCTGCCTCCATATATTTTCAAGTAACTAGAGTTGTCTGTCCACTAGGACCAAATTGCCTTAAATATAGCTTCAAAGATAATATTGTTTGCAACCCGTGTTTTTCATGGTTTGTCTGATATTAAGTATCTATGCATATTTTTAAAATCAAGTATCTCATTTTTTATGTAATAAGAGTTTGAAGAATGAAATTTTATATGGCATTTTCTTTTCTTAACTTGGGATAGGAAATACTTATACATG
Organism: Scalopus aquaticus; assembly: GCA_004024925.1. Lineage (NCBI taxonomy): Eukaryota > Metazoa > Chordata > Mammalia > Eulipotyphla > Talpidae > Scalopus > Scalopus aquaticus. The sequence continues at coordinate 43,091 of PVIJ01010511.1, forward strand.
GACCCCCTTCTTCCCCAAAAGACAATATATATAAGAGAAATGATCTAGAAAATTATGTGAGCAGGAGAATTTGAGTCCTACAAAATAGAATCCATTAATTCTTGAAAAGTAAATGTTACAATAAATTGTTACCAATGGCCTAAACTTTGTTTATAGAAAACTAGTCCTTAGGGGTCCTCTGTGGAGAGGATGGGGATGAGGGGAGGTGTGAGGGGGGCTTGGCATGCTAGAGTTGGCAGCATAGTGCTGAAGTAGAGTAAAAACATTAAGGGATGGGGGATGTTTATTAAAACATCTGTAGAACAACTTCAAACCACATCATCTAACATAAGCACTTACTAGTTATATAATCAATACTAACCTTCTCTCACAGTAGGAATTCAAGAAATGTTAGCTGTATACAGTGTTATAAATAAATATTACCTCAATTTTTAGAAAAAGAAATTTAAACTGGAGGAATAAATAAATGAATGAGTTTGATCCTGCACTTTAAGAGTATAGAAATACAAAATGACACTTTTATTTGTGTCTATTTTTATCTGTTTGTTTTTTGGTAGAATGGCAATCAACTGACCCCTTTAACCTACTTCCAATGAGAAATTTTCTTCTTCTTTAAGAAAATGGATATAGTAATAACAATTTAATAATCCTCCCTATGCCAAAAGGTTAGTATGACTTTTAAATGAGAATACTTAAAATCTACAAACGATATGCATTTTTAAATACTTTTTATTGACTTCCTTAATAAAAGTGAAAATTCACCAGTATGTGTCCATAGACATTTGTCCCTCTCAATGTATCTACAGGTGTGGGCATGGGTTTGAAGGTAAAATTGAAAAGGGAAACGTGGCCATTGTACAGAAGGAATTTGGAGAAACTTCCATCATCTCTGTGATAGGTTGGAGGGTTGTCTGCAGAAGGTGTGAAGTGAAAAAAAGAAATTATTATTTCCCTCTCTAAGTCAAGCACTGGATCGTTTATATGGAACAAGGTGTGGTGAGTCCCTGAGTAAAAAGGTGAGAGATAGCAGTTACAACCATAAGTTGCAGAATGTCATCACAAGTTCAAAGTGTGAAAAGCACAATTTAGCAAGAATGCTTAGTTTAATCTTTGCTTGTACGCATCGCAAGTGATGTGTGAGAAATGAAGCTCTCCTTCTGGAAGCAGAAGGGAGACAGATCAGATATGGAAACTAGAGTTTCCTGTGTTAAAATATTAATTATTTGTGGGTGGTACTTTTTAAACATAGTCAGAAGTTGCTAGTGAAATGCAAATGTGTGTTTATTGCCATAAGGGAGATGTTGTAAAAAAAAAAAAAAAAAGACAATAACCAGAGCTGGAAATTGCCCCCTGGGCCAAGGGCAGATGTTGAGTAAGAGCACAAACGTGCAGGGAACACAGGAAGAAGGAGGAGGGGCAGGAAAAAAAAATGACCAGAAAGAAGTAGTAAAGGCCAGTATGGACATCCCAGGAGAGCTGATTAAAAACTCACAGCTGAGCCCAGTCTTTGTCACTATCCAAGAAAGGATCACAGGATTTAATGGGTAGAGTGGTGAATGAGAGAGGATTGAAAGATTCTTCCCAATAGAAGCAAAGATGGTATGAACTATGTTACTTTAATAATGTGAAATGATTCTGCTTCTGATGGGATAAGGACCAGATATTCCATCCCCTTATAGTAAAAGTTGGCTTAGAAATAAAATAGCTTTACAGAACCAGAATGGCTATATCACAAGTGATGCAATTGAGAAGGGGCAAACTACACTGAATTTATGCAGTATTTATTGAAGAAATTTCCCACTGACCATTTTTACCCACTGAGTGGTGGTAGAAGACACTGAAGACTCACTAGGATTTGGTCTAGAAGAAACAGAAAAGTCAAAAAATCAAACCCGCATTATTTCACCAATCATCCTCTTATAACCATACTAGAACATGAATAAAACAACTAGACATACTCATGAACTTAGACACAGTCAACATTCCATGAGTGTTTGTTATTTCTGGACATGGTAACATGCAAAGTTAAAATGCCAAGGAAACGAGTATGTATAGGTTGACTAGGAAGAAGATGGGGCCTAACCAAATTCACACCTTGTCTTTTATGATTCTAAGTGTCTTTGTACTTGACTCTATGCATTGTCATTAAACTACATATTTCATTTAAAGATTCAACCCGAGCCAAATGAAATTAAAAAACTGGTTTTCTTAAAGGATTTGTTCAGTAAAACATCATATATGAGTGTTTTCTCTGTGCACACATCTGCTGGGTCTTGGAGATAGCAAAGCTGTGTTTAGAGCATAAACGTCATGGCCAGATAATATAAATGAGAAAGTATTGATGAGACTCTCATATCATCAAATCCCTTGGAGTCACTATACTTTCCACTCAAGAACCACAAGTAGTTGATTTTTATAGGATTAGTAAAATAATAGATGGAATTTTGTAACTTACACATAAAATATTACTACTAATAGTTTGTTATTATTTATTGAACACATACTATGTGCCGGGCCCTACCACTCCTAATTTTTATTCTGAGTTACCCATACTTTTTATCCTTAATCATTAAATGTGTTTTTAAAAAGGAAAGGCACAATCAACTTATACTGCAGAAAGACGATACATTAATTATAGGCAAAAATAGTTGAATGGGTGCTTTGGTGGTGGGAGAACTACGGTGACCACACCTGACTGGAAAATTGTATATTGTAAAAATCAATAAGGTTTTAAATGATGGTATTTCATTAAAATATACATATTAACCTTTTTTAAAAAGATAGTTAAATGAGGAGACAAATTTGAAATGTTGGAAAACTGTTTCATAAAATTGCTTCATTAACATACTTCCAAGAACATAGAAATGTGAATTAGAGTGATATTAATATCAAATTGACATTAAATATTGAATAGTAATTACTGAGAATTAAAAATTGAATATAACACTGAATACTTTGTGAAAAGATTCAGGTCTTTGCCAGAACAACCAGCAAAACATGAAAACAGAGGCATAGAATAAAAAAGAAAATTAGCAAAATGATGAGAAGACTTTCAAGAAAGTCCACATCATAGAGAATAATTTCCTAACATAAGTAATTTAAATCACTCTAAGAACCATGGAAAATCAAGAAAACAGTAAGTTCTCAAACCTCAAACTGGCGGTAACTGATAAGATATGTTAGAATGTTCACAGCTCTTGGGGACTGCTGTCAGGACTGGTTCTCAGACTTGGATGTTACTTATCTTAATTTCATCAGTAAGATCCTTAATCTTAACATATGCTGCATTAGAGATAACAGTCTGTTTTAAAATTGGTGGAGATAGCCTTCCTGGTACCAAAGACAGGTGAGTGTTGGAGGAAGAAAAACACGTTTGCAATTGACCCTTTATTTATTCTCAAAGACATAGATTCATCCTCATAGATCGGATAAACATGCTTCTTTTTCAGAATACACTAGGTCTCAAGGATCCCAGACAGTAAGGCTGGAACATAAATAATAAGGATAAAGTATAAGGAACATTAAATCAGAAAGAAAAAAATCATTTGTCCTAACTTTGCTCTGCCTTACTGGCTCTGACTTGGATCAGAATGGTAACACTATGTAAGCAAGCAGACATGCCCTGGAAACTTGGGTGGCATGTGTTCAATCCTTCGTTTTCTCATTCAACAAACTTTTATTGAACATCTTCCCTGTGTTAGGCGCTGTTCATGACCCAGTGCAGATGCCAGAGAAGAAAATGTGAAGTAGGACTGGTGAAACATAAAACAACACAGTAATTTTTGGAGTGCTTCCAAGACAGGAAAAGTTCCCCATGACAATGGAGAGTTCCTAAATATATGTACTCTTCCAAAAGGTGAGAAGTGGTTTACCACTCACACCCACTGAGGATGATGTTTCTGACTGATTTGTCATCGACAAACTAAAACCAGTTGAATGAGTGGATATATGTTATATTTTGAAACCTATCCTGTAAATTTTCAACTCGAAAAGCAGTTTTTTCCAGGGCCCTCCCTGGCAGAGCAAGGGGTTAAATCTCAGCACTATGACGCTATAGCAGCCACTTCAGCAAGAGTTCGATCCCCAGCCATGGAGCTTCCCACATGGGGCAGCAGACCTCTTCTGCCTTGCCTGTTGCTCCCCTCAGCAGTGTACTTCAGTAGATCTGCCTGTTCTGCTGTCACTCTGTCTCTAGTGAATCCTCTCACCACCCCACACCTCTGGCCTACACCCCAGTTTTTGTATGCATAAAGAAATAAATCTTTTTTTTAAAAAAAATAGTTATTTCCAAAGAATATTGTATGTTTGTTTGCGAGGTTAGGAAAAGTAAGAGAATATGAAGAAAATACCCTCTTTGGGAGATATTAAGAAATTTTATGAAAGCTTCACATTGAGCAAGATTCACATTGCCATAGTGTCTAAGATAAATAATATCTGAGCACACATTGAAAGAGAAAATTTTAAAAGACTGAATTATTAATTCAATATTTTTATGAAGTACAAGATGTCTTACAGGTTTTTTCAATGTGTTTCATTCTGTTTTGTACTCCTGAAAAGGTCTAATGACCTTAATTTTTTAAAATAAAATGATTAAAGGATTCTGCTTCATTACATGAGCATTTAGAAACTTCCTAATATTTTAAGAAAATAAATCTGGAAGAAGACTTTGAGCACTGTGAGTTTGTCTTTTGAAATGGTAACTACTTGATTCTATTCCACATTTCCATTAACGTACATATGAGGCTTCACAGTTGATCCAGTAAGCAACAGTTTTTCTTTTACATATCTTCCAATGATAACATTCCAAAAATATTTTATTTCTTTGAGAGATAGATAATAGAATGTATTTTTGATAGACTCTTTTAGGAATGATGTGCAAGGGCAACACAGTAAAATTTGCTCTAATTGATCTCTAAGTTAGGATGACATGATACAGAATATTTAAGAGAAAAATCTCATAACAATTTTCCGAGTTTTGAGTCAAGCACATTACTTCACACTAAGATAGCTATCTAATACTCTTAAGAAATAGAGTCAAAGATGTCAGCCAGATGGTGACAGAGGAGATTCCTTGCTTCACTCCCAAGAGCAAAAACCATCTAACAGTTAACCAGAGGGACACTGTGCCCAGAGAGTCCCGTCACTGGCACAACACTGGAATATCCCTTAGATACCAGGAATCACACACTGCCGCAGAGAAGAGGAGATAGAGAGTCATGTTTTATTGAACAAAAGGTGGGTAGACAGAACTGCTTGGAGGCTGTGGCCTGGGGATGGGACAAAGAAGTCAGAGCTGCCAGCTCAACCAAGGGCCCTAGGAAGGGAAGAGCTAAACTGTGTGGAAGAATGCACAATTTAATGAAGGGAAACACAAGCAGAGGAGCTGGAATACTCAGCACAGCACCATTTCCTAGTAAAGAGATCAGAGACTCTGCTCTGCTTTGTGCTCCCCCTCCCCCTCACCCTGGAATTCATTCTGACCTCCTGAAACAAATTAACAATACCAAACTGCCAAGTCTCAGATACAGAACCGAGAGAAGTATATAGGTGGTGCCACAAAATGAAATGAACCTTCCCCGTCACCCAACACATGAACACCAGCTGGACACCTCCAGGCGCCTCCCTACCATGTGGATTCAACAACTTTAAAAACAACTCTCAGTACCTATAGAAGCCTGCAAAGACCAAAAAATAAAATCGAATGAAGTAACACCACAGCACCACCTGCAGGAAAATTAAAAGTAGTTCAACTACGTAAGTTACTACTACAGGTCTTTTTTTAAAATAGGGAAATCTGAAGCAGTAAACTGGGCAGAAAAAAAGTATAATCATGGCAACTTAAAACCCAAGGGAAATAGACATCACAAGGAGAGAATAAATCTCCAAAATCCAACCACAAAGACTTGGAAGATTTTATCTATCAGAGAGTTCAAAATTCCTGTAAGGAAAATGAGTTAGGTATAACTCATGTCTTCATGAGGTTTACATAACTCATGTTACTTGTCCATAAGGCACATCACAACCTCCTCATGAGTAAGAATACTAGAAAGCACTTCAGTACTAAGCTTGGTGGCAAAATCACTAACAAAAGCACAAAAATGCAAAAAAAAATAGCAAAGGATGCCTGCTAATAGTCTAAGAGTTGAAACAAGAAGACAAAGTGGGCTTTGATGGTAGGTTTGTGAAATAACATACAATTGTAGAGGTGTAAACCTATACCCCTAAGACATATACTGTGATTTAAACCAATATTATCACAATAAATATAATTTTTTAAAAATGTCTGCTTGTCCAGTAAGCTGAGAATATGCACACTAGACAACTCACTTTTGTCACCACTTTGCACATGTTCATGATTGGCAACAAAAGTGCCCTGTGCAGATTTTGAGAATACAGGTCCTTTAGCCAGTAAGTAAATCTGCAAATATAGAATCTAAAAATAATGAAGATTGACTATAATCCCTTTCACCCGTAATTAATAAAGAAATAGAGTTAGCTTAAATTATTTGCCACAGGACATCTAACTAAGAAGTAACTTACATAATATATGGCTAATCCTCATTTGGGACATTAACCTTCACTCATTTTTCTAAATAGTCTGCTAGAAGGTCTAGCAACATTGATTCTGGAACCTGAGTGACTGGGTTACAAATTCCAATTCTCCCGTTTACTGTTTGAGCTTAGAATAGTTAACTCCCCCAAGACTGATTATGTCCATTCATAAAATGGGGACAATAGTAATTACTACATAAATGAGTGATTATGAGGATTAAGTCAATGTTGCCTATAAAATGACAATTCTAAGCTTATGTCTAGCACAGTTCTAAGCATATGAAAGTGCTCTGTGACTATTGGCTTCTGAAACTATTACCCTATCTGTAGGCACACACACACACACACATACACACACATACACACACACACACACATAACCACACTCATAGAATGCCAACCTAGTCAAAGAGTGAACTGAGAACAGGGTATTTTATTTATTTCTTCCAACAGACATAACAATGGTAAAAACACATCTTACATGTAATTAAACTGAGACTCATAGAAATTAAATAACTTGACCAAGTCCCCTGAACAATTAGTAAAAATGAAAACAAAAAAAGATTTAAATTCAACTCCTTGACTCTAGTCAGTGTGTTTTTAATGCCCCTTCTCACTGCCTCCTTGGTCCATCATTATGATGTCTGTTTTTTAAAAATAGTTATTAGCAGTAATTTATGCACCACAATATAAAGTGCAACCCTCTTTAACCTGTTTTGGCTTCTATAGAATTTCAGATTAACCAAACATATAATTATAAATACAAGTTTTTCAGCACCCTGAAATATATTATCCACAATCCTCTGCCAATTTTATTTTTAAAAAGCTATCTTGACATATTTTCATGAAAAGTGTACCACCAATATTCATATTTTCCATAGATTTCTTTTTGAAATATCTTATTTCCATTGCTTCCTCAAGATTATAAGGTCTTAGACGTCAAAGTTTTTAAGAAGTATTTAAAGTAAGGTGACTATGATGATTGTGTCAACTTAGTGAGGTTATGGTGCCTAACTGTTTAATCAACCACTAGTCTAGTTATTGCTGAGAAGATGTTTATGGCTGTGATTAACATTTGCAATCAATTGACTTTAAATAGAGATTATACTCCATAATGTGAGTGGGCTACATCCAATCAGGTAAAGGTCCTAAGAGTGAAAAACCAAAGATTTACTGAAGAAGAAATACTATCTTAAGACTACAAAAAAATTCCACCTAAGTTTCCAACCTGCTATTCTGTCTACAGATCACAGAAATAGCAACTATGTCTTAAATTTCCAGCCTGCTGGCCTACCCTGCATATCTCGAACTTTCCAGAGCCCAAAATCATGTGAATCAAATTCTTCAAATAAACCTCTTGATAGAAAATTAGACAAATAGATCAGTGGGTGGGTGGTTAGATAGATGATAGATAGATAGATAGATAGATAGATAGATAGATACATAGATACATAGATACATAGATAGATAGATCATGCATATATACAATAGCCAGAAAGATCAATCTCTCTCTCTCTCTCTCTCTCTCTCTCTCTCTCTCTCTCTCTGTGTTTGTGTGTACTTTCAGTATTGAAACCAGATAGACTTGGGCATACCAAGACAAGATGATTCTGAGGCATTAAAGTAGTTCTTCCCTCAGCAAATTGCCTGATGAAAAGGAACATTAGTGCCACAGAGATTTGTGAAATGCCTGAAGTTTGTCAGTACATGTTTTCCAGCTAATTACAAGTAAAAATTATATTAACTTAGCCTGTACTAGGTTGTCTTTGTATGTGTAAAATACAGATAACATTAAATCTAACATTTCAGCTATTTTAAATTTGTACATCAATGTCAAACCATCAATAATCCCTAGCTGCAGAATCATTGCATTACCCCAAACAGAATCCCATACCCATTAAGCAGTTATTCTTCCCAGATCCTGGCAAACACTAGTCTGCTTTCTCTCTTTCTGTCTCTATAGGTTTGCTTATACTACCTATTTCATACAAATGGAACCATACACTATGTGGCCTTTATATTCAAGGAAAAGCTTATATACAGATGTTCATAGCAGTTCTATTTACAATAACCAAAATATGGAATCAACCCAAATGCCCATTAACAGATGAATGTATAAATAAATGTGTTAACATCCACACAAGGAATCTTATTTGGCAATGAAAAAACAGTACTGATACAAGGAATAGATATATGTGTGTGTCTTATGTGTATATATATGTGTGTGTATATATATATATATGTGTATATATACACATACATATATACACACACATACACACACACACATATATATCTTGAAAACATTATGTTAAGTGTAAGTTTTAAAGTGTACACAGGAAAAATGAAAACAAAATTTAAAACTATAAGACATTTTTTAAAGTTTTCATTCTGAACCACAAAACAAATGTTGTAAAGGCCATTCTTTCCTCTATAATAGTGGTGCCCTACACACACAAATCTTTTCAGAAATCACAGCAACTCTCTTATACTACTAAAAGCTCAGAGATTTGAGAGAATGGTGTTATTAATTTAATCCTACAAATATCCTAATAAGACTGTGTGTGTGTGTGTGTGTGTGTGTGTGTGTGTGTGTAAAAGTATAAAAGAACTAAGACTTAAGGGGGGTTCAATAAATTACACCAAACTCACAATGAAGAGCAAAATAGTACTTGATTCTAAAACCTAAGCCCATTCTCCTATAAATAAACATATAATGACCTATAATCACTTTTATAAAAAAGGAAATCAAAAATATTAAATTTAAACTTAGGTATGGAATTAAAATACAGCAAAAACAATAAGTTGGGTTCATTAAGGAAGCCATAGTGTTGAGCATGTAGTGTATGCGTGATGATGTATCACATTGAATTAAAAAATTACCTGAAAGAATTGAGTCTTTTTTAAATTGTGTTGTTTCTTATTGAGGTAATTTTGTTTTACAACACTGTATATGATTTAGGAGTATAGGTTTACATTCTTCTTCAGATGTATATTACCACACTACACCTACTACCTACTACCAAAGCACTGTACTCCCTTACAAGTCCATGGTCTGCCCCTCACCCCACACTTTGCTCCACATACCCTCCCTCACCTCTAGTAGCATCAATTCTACAGACAGATGTCTAGTGTTAGTTTTGGTTAGTAGTCTTTGTCCTCTTGTTTTATTTCTTTATATTCTTCAAATGAATGAATCATGTGGATTTGTGTTTCTCTTACAGACTTATTTAACTTAGCATATACCCCTCCAATTACATCCATGTTGCTACAAATGTAAGACTTCATCTTTTTTTCTTATAGCTAAATAGTGTTCCATTGTGGTTATGTACCACATGATAATCCACTCATCTGTTGTTGAGCACTTAGGTTGCTTCCAAACTTTGGCCATTGTAAATAGGGCCACAGTGAACCTAAGCATGCATATATTTCTTTTTTTTTTTTTTCCTTATATTTTATTGTGTGAATACTAGACTACATAAAGAAAGGGTTTCACTCAACCATTAATTCCCATGTTCTTTTGGGGAAATTAACAAATCTTTTTTAATGTTCTGCAAGTTTTAAAACAGGGTCTCTCTATAGACCTAATAGGTATCTATAAGATCTGAGTTTGAAATAAATAGAAAATGTCTTAGCAATATTGCAATATAACATGTTTTAACTTCAGTTGTTTTAATACTATGAATGTCTTTTTTTAAAAATGTCATGGATGAAATTATCAAGAGAAGAGCAATATACTAATAAACCAAATAAAAGGGACATAAAACAGGATCATCCTCTTTAGATGTACAAAAACAATGATAACTTACTTCAATCTTATACCAGACACTAGGAAAAGCACTTAATATACATTATATTAGTTTAGAGTGAAATGATATTTAATATATCAAGAATGCATCATTTAATAAGCATTGATTTGGAACTGAATATTTTAACTATATAATTTAAATTCTTTTTTTTTCCCATTTTTTTATTGTTATTTGTGTCTTTTACATTTTGTATTCCCTATTTCTTTGAAGTCATGGTTTTGTATTCTTAGGGTAGATACCTAAGAGTGGAATTGCTGGGTCATATGGTAGATCTATTTTTAATATTTTGAGAAATCTCCATACTGTTTCCCATAGGGACTGGACGACTCTACATCCCCACCAACAGTGTATAGGGGTTACTTTTTCTCCACACCACTTGTTTCTGGTCTTTTTGATGTGGGTTATAGTTATGGGTATGAGATGGTATCTCATTGTGGTTTTGAGTTGAATTTCCCTGATGGTAAGTATGATGAATATTTTTCCTGTACCTAATGGACATCTATCAGTCTTCTCTAGAGCCATGTCTATTTATATCTTCCCATTTCTTACCCCAAGAAATATATAAATTCAAAGTAATCCCTATAAAATTTCAATGGCATTCTCCAAATAAACAGCAAATATTAATGAAATTTATATGGAACTGCAAACGATCCCAAATAGCCAAAGGAATCCTGACAAAAACAGAAGAATGTATCACACTCCCAAACTTCAAACTATAGTCCAAAGCTATAGTAATCAAAACATACGGCATTGGAATACAAATAGACACACAGATCAATGAAATAGAATTGTGAATCCAGAAACAAATTCTCATTGACAAGAACAGATAATTTATGACAATGGAGTCAACAGTATACAATGAAGAAAGAAAAGTCTCTTAACAAATCGTGTAGGGAAAATGGGACAGTCACATGCAAAAGAATAAAACTACACCACTCTTTCACACTACGCATATTACACTACACAGATCTAAGTAATTCAAAGTGAATTTAAAGGCTTACATGTAAGACTTGAAATCATAAGATATATAGAAGAAATCATAGGCAAAACATTCCGTGACACTAGAGTCAGGGAGGCCTTTGGGAACTCAACTACAACAGCAAGTAAAGCAAAAGCAAAATAAACAAACAGGACTCCATCAAACTAAAAAGCTTCTGCACAACTAATGAAACTATCATTAAAATGAAGGTAACAAAAAAGCACCCTACTGAATGGGAGAAAATATTTGCACATCATACATTGAATAAGGAACTAAGATCCAAGATCTACAGAGAACTCATACAACTCAATAAAAAAATAAACAACCTAATCAAAAAAGGAATTAAGTTTTGAGTCTCACTTTGAACACTCAAGAAACATAGGTAAAAGAAAGAATGAGGAAACATATTTCAGGTTTTAAATCAATTATTCATTAATTGATGCATTCAATAACTGTTAATGAATAGCTACTGTTAACCAGATGCTTTTCATAGTACTAGGTTGAAACAGTCCTCAGAGTTGAAATGGAAATTACACAGGAGTCAGTCATTACTGGCAAAATAAGTAGGTTGAGTTTATAGAAAAATGTAAATGAAAATGGAACTGACAGAAGATAGAAGCCATTGAATTCTAGACTGAGGAATTTAAATATCAATATGTAACACTCTGGAAGTCACTATAGAATTCTTGAAGCATGAAGTGAACAAATCATTCCTGGCTAATCTAGTTCCTTTTCTGGGTATAGAATTAGACAGGACACACAAAAAAAGCAGTAGTTGTAAATTGGAATGAAAATGAATGTGTTATGATATTAAAGAGTAGGATAATAACAATGACTGTGGAAATAGAAAAGAGAGCCTTCCTACTTTTTCACAGGGCTTAAAAAAATAGTTCTATCCGGACTGACTTTGAGCGGGGCTTAAGCACACATTCAGATATTACTCTCCGATAAGAAGTACCATAAAACACCTGTGTTAGGTAATAAAAGTCAACAACATCCCTTTATATCAGTACTTAATCTATATTCATCAATATTTAGTAGGACTTCTACCAAGGCCTGGTAAATAGATACAAATAGGTTCACCTCTCTACAGAACTAGAGATAAGTACTTCCACAAGAAATTACTGTTATGATGCTACTTGGATCACATTTACGATCCTGTAATAAAACCAATAATAACACTTTGTACTTCTAAACTGCCTCACACTGACAATCTCAAGTGTTTTATAGACTATAAATTCTTCTAACACTCTTCATGAGATAAAAAAATAGTTACTCTCCTCAATTAACAGGTAAACTAGAAACTAGCTTAGCTGAATAATTTGCCCAAGGCCACTGAGGTAAGACAGAAGTCCACTTGTTAGAGAGGCTTAAGGAGGGCTGGTCATGGACCAAAGAGTGAAGTAGGCAATGCTTTATCCACACACCTTTTCTACTTCCCCTTTCTTTCTCAACCAACTCTGGCAACTCTCCTAAGTTTCTCTCAAGGTGTTAACTGATACCAGTTGATAATGCTCAAGGTGTTAGCCCTCCCAGGGATATCTAGCTTTTATTAGGGGCTCTTGAAGGCTGGCTGAATTTCAAGAACCAAAGAAAGGTGCTCTTTGAATCCTGCATGGAGAGTTTGCTCCCTTCTCATAGCTCACAAAGTGTACTACCCAGGGGCCATTCACCCTAGTATTCTGCCACCCTAGAGACCATCTCCATGGAGAAACATTCTCTCCTACTACATCAACTAGTACACTGAGGGTTTGCTTTGTCTTAAAGACAGAAAAGGAAACAAAAGGAATTGTCTTTGTGCCAGAAATACCTGTAGGATATGCTTGATTCTGCCTGAGCTATCTCTGTCTCTCTGGAGAGGATCCCTGAAAATACTTGGAAATTCCATTATCTCTGCCCAAATATTGTTAGCTAGTACACTGCTTCTTGATATTTACTGATGATACAATCTGAATACTGCCATCAGGTGGGATTTCTTTCACCTGGCAGGATATTCGTGATTAACTTGGAGTGGGGGCTGGGGGGCAGGAACAATTTGAAACTACTAGGAAAAATAGTAGTGGCTGTCCATTGCCCTTTGTCAAGAGCTGTATCTAATTTCCTGAATTAACTTCAAATGCCCAGTCTATAGCATATGATTCAAGAGAAAGGTGGGATCAAGGAACTGAGGGACTAAGGTATGTTCTATGATCACTTGCATATGTTTTATGATATTCTTCATTTACTAGATTGGAGAGAGCAGTCACACTTACATTATGTACAAGTGCTGACTGAACAGAGAGAAGTATTGAAAATAATTCTCTCAATCTTCTTATCCTGAAAGAGAAGTAGAATTCCCGCTCTCCATTTAAAAGGGAAACAAATCTCCACCACCACCATGCACGTCCTCTGTCCAGCTCTGTTGGGGCTGTGGAGACATGATAGACAAAGTCCCGGTTTAAAAAATAACAGAAAGTCTTTTCTTCTTTCTGCCATCTTAGTTGACAGAATTGGGACTCCAAGTGCTCAGTGTTCTTCTTTCAGCTGCTCTTTCAAAGGGTATTTACTGAGTACCTACTGTAAGCAGAGCTGTAACAGGCCTTGGACATGATTCTTGTCCCTACAAAGCTGCATTCTAAATAGTGACAGACTCAAACGCCTATTTTCTATGGCTAGTTAATTTATCATCTGTTTATATATCACTAATAATGGTCTGGAGTCATTTAGGAAGGTTTCATTAAAAATGAAATACGGAATTTTCTGATCTGGAGAGGATTAGTATGTTGGTTATGGTTTGTATCATATTATGAGGAAATTTACACCAGAGTGTTTTAATGCCCCAGCACAGAAACAGATTCCTTGAGTGTATTCCCTGTCAAATCCTCAGAATTCCAAAATGTATACTGATTGTGGAAGAACAGAATTGGCCTTTTAGTGATGACTTTAAAGTAATATTACAGATGTTGATTTTAATGATGCACACCTGACACTTATAATGTTATAATTCAATGTTACTTCAATAAAAAATGTAAGTATATATACATATAAACTGATTTAGATACAGAGATAATCACAAATCTCTGTCAATTACTCATACTTCTTTCAAAATATGTGTTTCAATAAAAGTGTGTTGCAGACTTAGTGTAGATGTGGAGGTGACAAAAATGGAAAGGCAGCAGTCTTAGTCTTGCCAAACTTAGGATCTGTCAGCTTCCTTTCAATTTTTATTCCTGTCCAGCCAAACTCTACTCAGCTCACCCAGCACTATCCAGACACTCCTGCTCTGTTTATAGCTCAGCAGTAGTTACCAGGATTGACAACATGGATACTTGAAATATTTATATAACATTTATGCAATCACTCTTCATTGCCCAGTGAAAGAACTGGTTTGCAGGGCTTGGCTCTATGCCAGAGTTATCTAGATCTTAATTTTATAAGGCAAGAATTTACCCCAGAGTTCAAAAATTGAAAAATAGGGTGGAGGAGTTGTTGGTGGTGATCATTGTGGTCAAAGAAAGCTGTTTGCTTTTCTGTGGGCAGATATCCAGAGGCCGTTTAAAATGACTTCCCTCAAGGAAGAAACGACAGAAAAACACCTGGAAATCCTGAAGCAAAAGTAAAGAATAAAACTCGTTCCCAGTGGTGATATTTATCATTTATACACCCCCATCTGTCCATATTTTTAAGGCATTCGTCACCATACCTAAGCAACTTTAATTGATCCTGTTAAGGATTTACATGGGTCATCTGAAGAGCTGCACCTGGAAATTTGCAGGGTGAAAAGGCAGATGCTTGCAAATGAGCTAATGATTGGATCTCTGGATTCTTGGGGTGACAAATAAGATCACCTCCCCCCAGTGCCTTTGGCTCTAGAGACTGGCGGGTCAGTAACCTCTGCAGTTCACAGTCCCACTGGTAATCATCTCCAAGACTGCATGTAGGGGTAGGGCCCAAGGGAAGAAAGAGGGACAAAAGGGTAGGATTTTAAAAGTGGGAGAAGTGGAGAGAACAGTCTGGAGAATAGAAGAGAGAGAGGGGAAAGAGGGAGCCACAGGTATTGCAGCATTGCCAGTCAGTCCTTCCTGATGGGGCTTGGAAGCATGACTACCTGGGAGACTGCTATGGAAACATGAATGGAAATTTATGGAGCTGTGTACAAGACAATTTCTAGTCCATGAAATAATTTTAGTGTTATGCTTTTAGAAACTCAGTCAGGAAATAAACAAAGGGATGAGGTGAAAACAGAGATGAATTTTAAGAAGAAAAAAATTTAAAGTAAAAGTAATAATTTTTCCCAAAGACAAGAATCAGATTTGATAAACTGCTGCCTGCAACAGATGGCTAAGTCCATGAAAAAAAAAAAAATAAGCTGATAACAAAATGTTTAAAAGGTCATGAGAATTTAAATTTAAAATTTTTAGTGCGGTTGTAAATGAGATTTCTTTCTTAATTTCTTTCTCTTCTTGCTCATTGTTTGCATATAGGAACGCAAATGATTTTAGTGAATTCATATTGTGCCTTCACATTTCACTGCTCTGACTTATTATTTCCGTTAGATTTTTAGTTGAGTCTTTAGGGTTTTCTGTGTATATTATTATGTCATTTCCCAATAGCAATAGTTTTACTTTTTCTTTCCCAGTTTGGAATCCCTTTATAACCTTCTCTTGACTCATTGCTTTAGCTAGGAATTCCAATACCATGTTCAACAGTAGTGGAGAAAGTGACTTCCTTTTCTTGTATCAGATCTTAGAGTAGAAGCTCTCAATCTTTCACCATTCAAAATGATGTTACTGGGATTGGCATACATGGCCTTTATTAAAATTGAGGTAAGTACTATCCCCTCTTTTGGGAGTTTTTTAAAATAAACGATGTTTCCTTGCATTGTTTATTTTAAAAAACTCCCAAAAGAGGGGATAGTACTTACCTCAATTTTAATAAAGGCCATGTAAATGCAAATCAAAACCACTATGAGATGCCACCTCACACCTGTGAGGATGGCACACATTAAAAATACAGGCAACAACAAATGCTGGAAAGGATGTGAAGAAAAAGGAACTCTTCTACACTGCTGGTGGGAATGTGAACTGGTCCAACCACTATGGAAAGCTGTATGGCGATTCCTCAAACTGCTAAACATGGAGCTTCCATAAGACCCAGCAATCCCACTTTTGGGAATTTACCCAAAGGATACAAAAACACTAATCCAAAAGGATACATGCACCCGTATGTTCATTGCAGCACTGTTCACAATAGCAAAGGTATGGAAGCAACCCAGATGTCCAAAATAGATGATTGGATCCAGAAGATGTGGTACATATACACAATGGAATACTATTCAGCATGGAAAGAAGATAAACACATGCAATTTGCAGCGACATGGATGGAATTAGAGGGGATCATACTCA
>PVIJ01010512.1:0-25126 GCA_004024925.1 Scalopus aquaticus
CTGGCTTCCGTGTGAGTGAGGCTGCCGGGGTGAGAGCGCGGGGTGGGGGGTGGGGGGCCGCTGTGGAAGACCCCTGAGAAGACACTGAGCCTTTGAACTGGGGTGGTGTGGAGGTGGCTGGTGGGTGAGGAGTGGGAAAGAATTGGGGGAGCTGGCAGCTCCCCACCCAGCTCCGAGGTTGCAGGAAGTGGTGACAGAGGGGAGTGGCTTCAAAGGTCACGGTCTGTTGGGTGGCCGGGGCACCCCAGAGACACGTTCTGGCAGGTACTTAGCAGGGTGGGCCCAGCCAGGTGGAGGGCTTGAGGGGTGTCATCACAGAGGCCAGAGCTGGAGCCAAAACCTCACCAGGTTCGCCAGCGGACAGGGACACGGAGTCAGGGCCGGGCTGGGGAGCCAGGGGGAGCCCCGGGAGGGGGGCTCGCTCTGCCTCATCGCAGCTTCAGGAAGGCGGGGATGGGGATGCGGGGAGAGCCCCTTCGGGTCCTTTGAGGGCAGTTCCTGTTGACGGGGGTCCAGAGCCCGCGTCAGTGGGCTCTCCCAGAGCGACCCCCGGCAGCCTCACTCAGTTCTCGCTCGGTCACGAGAGCTTAAGTGCATGCCGGGTGCTACCAGAGTGTGTGGTAGGCTCTAGTGTCCCCCCATTCCACAGGTGAGAAACTGAGGCACAGAGAGTCCATGTACCTTCTTAAAGTCTGGGAGTAGGGGTTTGAACCCAGACATTCAGACGGAGTCTGGACCCTAAAACCAAGCCCAATACCAGGGAGCAAGGAAAGGAAGTAGACGCTTTTCAGTTCCCTCCTTGGGCTTCTTGAAAGAAGGAGGAGCGCCTGGAATGGCAGATCGCTTATGCCCCCAGTCCTCCGGATGCCTTTCTCACGTGCCGGTGTCTGCAAGTGGCTTTTTAGAAAGTGGCGCTTAAAGTCTTTCCGTGTTAGCGAATAGGCTATGCTGCCCTCTTGTGTCCAATTCAGGCCTCTGCAGGCAGGAGCCCTTTGTCCTGCTGCTGATTTATTCCTCCCTGGCCCCGAGGTTGCCTGGATTTCACGGGTAATTCCAGGTAGCTCAAGGTCAGAAAGGTCAAGTGAGAATAGAGGGCCACCTCCCAGTGACCGGTGCCAAATCCGAGACGACCTGAAGCCCCGGTGTGGGTGCAGGTTGGGGAAGAATCTCCAAGTCAGCTGACTGGGCAGAGGAGCCGGGGTCTGCGCTGCGTCCTTGCCTCGGGTGAAAACAGACCCCTGACTTTGTCTCTGTGCTTGTCCCTGTGCGCAGATGCCCCCGTCGGAAGCCTGGAGAACGGGACGGGACCTGGGGACCACCTTCTCCCGGAGCCTGGGCCTCGCTACAGGTCAGTGCCCGGAGACTGAGCAGCCACTGCGGTGGCAGGTGCTGTCCGCACACCGCGTCTCCTTCTGCATACAGGAGGGCCTGCTGGGGGGACCCGGCGCGGCCTGGCTGCGCCCACCCCAGGCTCAGGCTTGCGGCTCGGGCCTGCCGCCCTGCCCAGGCCCCTGCCCTGCCACTGCCACAGACTTTCTCAAGTGCCACTGGGGCCACCTCTGCTTTGCACACTTTCGGGGCTGTAGCTGGGGACCTCCTCACTCTTTGCTTCATTTTAACATTTGATAGTAACATCGAACAGTTTTACTCTAATACCACCTGTAAGCCACTTCAGTGCCGTGTTTGTGACGGGCGCAGTGTGGCTCCTGGCAGCCAGCTCCACTTGGGTTTTCTCCCAGGCGGAGCCGCTTGGGGCCCTCAGGCTGGGCGCCAGTCTCCCTGCCACACAGGCCTTGCTGCTCTGACAGCTTTTTCCTCCTTTGTCTTCATGGTGTCGACTTGGTGCCTCTGGGACACAGAGCGTCTGCATTTTCAGCCTTAGCTCCAAACCATGCTGGTGCTGTGGACTCCCCTGAAGACACGGGGATGCTGCTCTCTAAGTGACCCCAGTTCTTGGGGTTTGAGCAAACCCTGCAGAACACTGAGTCCTTTTGCTGTTTATTTGAGATAATCTTTAAATTAGAAATGCAGCAGTAAGTGGAGAAATATCTCCTAACTCCCAATCCGTTTTCTGGTTGGTGTTTGTTCTAGCCCTCCTAGAGGGAGGGGTGTGTGTGTGTGTGTGTGTGTGTGTGTGTGTGTGTGTGTGTGTGTGTGTGTATACCATACTATGTCTCTGCTGTTTTCGCAAAAGGTGTGTTGTCTTTCCACGTGGCGGATGCTGTGTAGACGTGCGGGAGTAGTTAAGGCCTGTCTACAACTCCGGCTGTGAAGCCGCTGTGAAGACGGTGCCCCGGCTCTCGGCTCCCGGCAGGATGCAGGCTTGGGGTCCTCTGAGCCTCTGGCCACACCGTTTTTTTTCAACCAGTCAGTTCTGACTGTTTTTCAACCTGACTGTTCCTATTGAGAGATGCTTGAGTAATGCACGTTGTTGGTTCCCTGACCTTGAACGCAAGGTCAGCAGCGGTGTGACTCATCATTGAACAGAGGTGACCTGACATCCCAGTCTCTCTCCATTATGGGGGTAAGCTGTGTCTGGGAGACATTTGCGACAGCAAGATCACCAAGAAATAGCACAGGGATGTGAAAAATATGGCACTCAGTAGACTGCGAAGAAGACAGTTACAGGACGCAAGGAGAGCCGGACTCAGGAGTTTGACCCTGCTGGGGCGTGTGCCTCCGGGGACTTAAGTTTCTGCCACTTGCACACGCTCATGCGTGCCTGAGAAGGCGCCCCCGGCGCTGGCGAGCAGACGGACTTGCAAGTGTGGGCTTGGTGAGTGGTGAGGGTCGGCTGTCGCCTCAGAGGCTGCCTCTGCCCCCTCTAGTGGGTGCGCCCGAGGGAGCATGGCTCCCGCCACCCACCTTCTGAACGGGGAGGCTGCGCGTTTTCAGGGGCCCAGCTAACTTCTCCTTCTGCCTTTCCCCTCCCAGCGTGGACGCCAGCCCTCCGGGCCGCGGCAGCCCTCTGAGCAGCCTGCTCCCCTCGGCCTCCGTGCCAGAGTCCATGACGATCAGTAAGTACCCCTAAGCCACCTCACCACCCTGGGGCGACCTCTGCTCACGCAGCCTGGTGCTCGTGTGACTGTGGCGGGGCAGGGTGGGGGATGAAGTTGGGCCTGAAGTGGGGGGCTGTGGCTGGCTGAGCCTCGGGTGGCCTGGGGTGGCGGGTTGTGTGCACTGGGAGTTCAGAGCTTGTGGGTGTCCCTGCTGATCAGGAGGGAGGCTTGTTGTTGGGGCTTGGGGGCGAGCAGAGGAACCGCCCTGGCTGGGTTTCTTCGTTGCTTGAGGATCCTCCTTGTCAGTGTGTCCCGCGGAGGGAGGCGGCGGCTGGAGATCAGGTCCAAGCTGTCCCCAAACTTACTGCTCAAAACACGCAGCAGAGACAGCAGTTGAGACTAGGTTTGCTGTGCTAGAGATGAAGCCTGCAGAGGCTGATGAGCCGGAAACCCACCGCTCGGCGCACGGGCAGGCAGAATAGGCAGGCTGCCCTGTGGTCTGTGAACCACTCCTGGATGGGGACACTTTTTTCGTTTTCTTTTTTACGAACTTGCCCATTTTCAGGGGCACTTTTTGCTCTGAGTTCAAATGTCTGTGTCCCCCCCCCCTCCAAATTCATGCGTTGAACCCCTAATGCCCAGGGTGGTGGTATTAGGGGATGGGCCCTTTATCTTGTGATTAGGTGAGGAGGGGGAACCTTAGGAAACAAGGGAGACCAGAAGCACCTCCTCCCCAGTCCCTCTACTCCCCGGAAGAGGCCCTCAGAGGAAGAGGCTGGCACCCCAATCTCTGTCTTCTCACTTCAGCCTCCAGAACCGTTATTGTCCACTTCTGTTGTTGATAAGCCCAGTCTGTGGTGTTTTGTTCAGCAGCTCTAACACACTAAAATCCTGAGGATTAGTGGGGCCCTTCCTCTGAGCACAAGCACTGCTGGTCCCCCTTGGGTTCCCTGTGCGGGGCCGCGCGCCCTCTGGTGGCTGGCCCAGAAACTAGCCCAGCCTTTCCCCTCCTCCACCTTCCCTCGCAGAAGCTACGTTTGCAACTCTTGCTGTGTGTTTATAGTAAAGGGTGTGGGGAATTTCTTAGGTTACCGTATTCTTATCTACACACAGTAATAAGTGGTGATGGTTTTTATTCCTATCCTTTTAGCTCCCATTTCTTTTTCCCCCTCTTTTATCTTAAAAACCATCTCTCCTTTATGGGAACAAACTATGACCTTAATTTTAGTGAGCAAATAGAAAAGGAGTTTGCCTAACATACTGGAATTGAAGGGAAAAAAAGCCATGTATTTTTGAGATGAAATTAAATATGATAAGAAATTCATGTTGTTAACCTCTGCTGCCTTTAAAAATATTTTAAATCATCTTGGAATTGGCACAGAATAAATAGCTCCCACCTCATCATCGTTTGCTGTTTAAGCATACTTATGGCAAGCACCCCATTTTATGAATAAAATAAATAAAATTTGCTTTCCAATTTTCCAGTTCTATTTAGCTACTATATTTTTTTTTTTAAAAAAACAGGTGTTCTTTTCATCCTCCCATCTGGATGGAAGAGTAATTGACGTATAAGATAGTCTTCTAAACTTACTTCACAGCAATATTTCAACCGAGTTTTAGATTAAACTGTGGGTCCACATCTAGGGAATAGGAGGGTGCAGATGGGGGTGAGGGTGAAGCGAACCCTGGTGGTGGAGGTACGCCAGGCCCAGGGCGCGTCTCTCTGGAAAAGCAAACGTCCCTGCTTTTGGCCTGAAGTACTTTAATCTGTGGGGTCTGTGGGCTTTAGAGACAAGTGGAGTCACCAGTCCCTAAGATAGATGGACAGATGGTCCCAGATGCTTAGAGAGGGGCTCTTGGGGATGCCCAATGCTTATTAAAGAGCAGGGCAGCAGGCACTGTGCCCCGTGCCTCCCGTGCCATTTTGGCTGCCCACCCCCAGGCTGCCTGGGCCTGATGGCAGCATACCAGGCAGAGGCTGACTTCATGTGCCAGTCACGAAGCCAGATTTCTGGCCGTGACCCTGCTCTGTCCGCCCTCCCTCCCTTCCTCCTCCCCTGGTTGGAGGCGATGGGAAACAGCAGTCTTTGCCTTCCACAGGCGGACCTGGCTGCTTGTAGCTCGGCCACTGCCTTGGAGGCACGCTTTGGAGGGGGAGCAAGTGGACAGCTGGTCCCGGGACCACACGGGACCCCCCCCACTTGCAGCTGTGAGCATGACTGACCTCGTCGTGCAGCCATGTGACTTGCGCGGGGCAGCAGCCAAGCTGGCCGTGTGGGGACATCCTGAGCTTCAGGGCAGCTGGAAGGGCTGAGGCACAGCTGTGCATCTGAACAACGAGGGGTGCCACATTGTGGGATGTCCCCTTGAGGTCCCCTCTGCCACTTGGGACGTCAGCCTGCGCTCCCCGTAGCCCCCTGTTGCTGGGAAGTCTTACCCCAGAGCTCAGGGAGCTGTCCATGGTGGTTGCGCAGAGTGGTGAAGAATGGCATTGAGAATTCTCAGGGAGGGCTTGTCTGTTCTGTTTAAAAAAATGCTTGATCGAGGTGCAGTGACATACAGGGAACTGCGCGGACTTAATGTCCACGACCTGATGGGTTTGGAGAGAAGTGCGTCCCCGTGAGACCACCACCACAACCTATGGCATGAGCTCAGCTGTCACCTGGGAAAGTTTCCTTCCTGACAGGTTGATGGACTGATTGATAAGAACACAATATCTCTTACCCAATTTTTGGGAGTGCTTTCTCTCTCTCTCTCTCTCTCTCTCTCTCTCTCTCTCTCTCTCTCTCTCTCTCTCTCCCCCTCTCCCTCTCCCCTCCTCTCTCCTCTATTAGCTAGCTCCTTGCAGCCATTCAGAACTCTGTACCATGCTTACTGTGTGGCAGACACGGCGCTAGTCTTGGCCTGTGTGTCAGTGAACTCGAAGCCAAGCACTGCACTGAGGCTGCCAGGCCAGTGTGGGGACGGGCGTCCGGGGAGATCTCCAAGTGCTAGAAACTTAACAGCAGCCCAGGGCTGTCAAAAGGGTTGTCAGGAGATGTGTCTTGGGGTGACAGTGGATGACCCTGCAGGACGAGGGGCTGGTTTTGGTGGTGGGTGGTGAGCCGCGGGCAGCGGGGCCAAGGCAGAGGCCAGGCGGGTAAGAGCACGCTGCACAGGCTGCCTGTTGCTCCCCGAGCGGCGAGTGGGGAGCCAGTGCAGCACCTGCTGCAGGAACGACGGGCTTTCCCCACGTGCTCTGCAAAGGCGCGGGCGGTTCCCTGTGTCTCCTGTCTGTCCTCCCCGAGGCCCTTCCTGGCACAAGTGGCCCTCTCCCTCCACCAGTTAGCAGTGGGAACTCAGCCAAGTCGTGGGACCAACTTGGGCCTCCGTGTGCTCACCTGTACAGCGGACCAACAATAGGAGCATCCGGCAGGGGTGAGGGCTAGGTGAGTTAATGCTGAAAACTCTCGGCATTTTATGTCAGTTAGACCCGGAGAAGAAAAATTGAAAGAAACTTCAGACTAGAAGCTCGGGACGTGGCAGGCGCTGTTATCAGTGGCACCCCCCTCAGAGGGCATGTCCTGCAGACAGTGCCCAGACCTGCCGTCACCTGGCAAGCATGTCACCCCTCTGTGGAGACCCCCACTCCCCGCCTCCCCCCGCCCAGCTTTCCCGGCGTCTGTGCCTTAATCTGCCCTCCAGGTAAGAGGCGGCGATGGCTCCCCACTCTGGCTGCTGACGCCGCGGCAGCTGGGACAGTGCTGGGGTGACTCCAGCCCCCCGGGAACCGTTTCTGGTTGTTGCCACGTGGGGAGGGGGCTGTGGCTGGCCGCTAGTGGGCGAGGCCGGGGGACTGTTTGTCCTGCAGGGCCGGGTCACGGCCCCACAGCGAGCAACTCTTCAGCCCCGAATGTCAGAAGCCCACTCAGGAGGAGGGGGGTCGGGGCTGTTTTCCAGAAGTCAAATACTTTTTCAGAATTTTTTTTTTTGCCATCTCTTCCTGGTGAAACTTGGGGATGACACAAGAGAGAAAAGTGAACTTAAATGAAACGATTGGGCGTGTGGCCTTTGTTCTTCTGTGTGTATTGGGGAACTGTTTAGTTCCCTCAGCACTGCAGTGAGGATGGTTTAGGGGCCTTGGGAGCATTAGGATAGCTGCTGTGCAGACTGTGCTGGAATAAATGGTCCCGCACGATCGATGCAGAAACAGTCACCTGCAGCTCATTGGTGTCACTTTCCTGGGACTTCCTGAAAATGCCTTCGCTTGGTATTTATTAGTATTCACATCAGCCTCACATTCCTTCATTTCCTCTTCTGAAGATGAGTTCCTTCTCTTGAATTCATTTCTTTGTTTGAATATGTCACTCTCCGGGAGCTGGAAGTTGCAGGAAAGTGACTCAGCCTGTTTCCCCCGGGCGGCAGGAAGAGCAGCACCTGCACCACCAGGGGGCGCTCCAGCTCTTCCCTTGGCTGTGTTCCTCCTGCAGCTGTGGGTTGCTGCTGTGTCAATTTTGGAGCCCTGTTTTAGCAGAGAGGTGGGGTGGGGTGGTAGTGGGAGCTTGAGCAACAGCAGGCATACACAAGACATCCCCTTGCCGCTGGCATCACTGTGGTTGTACTTTGCCCATGTGCAGGTACAGGTAGCCGCTCCTGTTTTGAAAGAGAACAGCTTATTTGGAAACGATGCTCCTGGTTGCTGCTCATGAGCGGCAATTGATTATCCAGGGATATTTATTCAGTGTTCGAGCCCTATTCACTGCCTGCCTTGCCCTACTTGGGGAGGGTGAGGCGTGACGGGGAGGAGTGAGCTTAGCCGCAGACGACGGCTGCGCCCGCCAGGACACGTTTCGTACGGGCAGCTCTGAGCTGCTTCGGGGCTGCACCGGCTGCCGGCTCCTGAGCTGCGACTGGCCTGTGCCAGGACACCCCTCCCCGCGCTCTTTTGGCCCCTGCAGCGGTGCATGTTCATCCTTTACGATGTCTGCTTGGGGTCTACGAAAGGTCAAGACAAAAGTCAAAAGTAGCTGTGAGGCTGGCTGGAGAATGGAGCTTTAATCCCATGGGTGGGGGCACGTGGCCTTCAGAAATCTGGGGAGCTCAGTAGTGGGGTGGAGGCCCCTGGGGAGTGAGCAGTGGGGAGAGAGCCCACAGCGGCTGAGCCTGCTGCAGCTGGGCTGAGTGGGTCCCATGCTCCTCTGGGGTTCTGGAGTGGCCCGCCCCGGGTGCAGGGGGGAGGGCACACAGCGGAGTGGAGGGTGGGACCCCCTGCGCCCTGTGGAGCTGGCAGGTCGGCATCGTGGCCCTCTCCAGCAGCGAGCCCCTCACTAGGAAGACGTTCGATGTCAGGCTCTCTGCTTCTCACCACCCCGCGTGCCGGGCGGGCATGTCCCGTTGGCCTCCCCGGCCGGTCTGCCGGGGCCTGGGTCATCTCTCATCCCCCACGTCTTGCTGGGCGCCTGCACCCGCTGGTCAGGTGAGCAGAACAGGCTCAAGGAGGCTGGTGGGCGTCCCTGCGCCCGCCGTATGCCAGGCCTCTGGCTTCGTCCTCTCTCATCCCCCTCGCGCTGCAGGGCGGCCCGCCTTGCCCACCCAGCCAGGAAGAAGCTGGGGCCCAGAGAGATGGAAGGACTTGTCTTCCGCCATAGAAGGAGGTGTGAAGAAGCTACAAGTGACTTCAGCCTTGCCCGCTTTCTTTGAGGCCCAGGGTGGGTTGACCACTGGGAATGCGATGTGGAAATGTGTTAGGGATTGCTCGAGGAGGCCGGGGAAGGAAAGGTCAGCATCGAGCCGCGCACATTTTCCTGTTGATGTCTCAATCGCGCTGCGTCCGAGGCCGCTCACGCTTGCCAGCTGAGGCGCAGATGGGCACGCGCGGCACCGCCTGGGCACCCGGGATGACGCCGACCTGCTCGCCTGGCACACTCGGGGCAGCCCCAGTGGGAACACGGACGGGTCGGCGGGGCAGGGGACACGGCTGCCTTACCCTGGGGCACCAGCCCTGCTGGCCTCTTTGAGGAAGGTGGCAGCAGGCGAGGGGAGGCTCGGAGGTTAGTGACTGCAGGAAGGTGGCTGGCTGGACTGGGCCAGGGCTCACTGGGCCCCTGGGCCCCGGCCCCACCCTCACCCCTCCGGGTCTGGGGTGACATGTGAACCTTCTTTCAGGACGGGTGAGCGGCAGCACTGTGGGCCGGGTGGTTGTGCCCCGGTCCACATGCCACAGGGGGTACCGGGGTGGAGGTGGCTTCTCTGGCTGTGTTTGCTCCCGACGGGTTTGGGTGCGGACCTGCCCCAGCCCTGCCTCGCCCACACACCGCGCTGCGGCAGTGCTGCTGCGCCGGTCCCGGCTGCACGCGGGACCCTGTGCCTGCACCTGAGCACAGAGCAGACGTGGTGGGGAAGCTGCCCCGCTCCTGCCCCAGGAGGCCTGTGACCCCCGCCTCTGCCAGCCTCTGGCTCGCACCTGCCGGCTCCGATGTCGCTGCGGGTCTGTTGCTGCGGGTCGCTTCGAGGCAGCACCGCAGGGCCCTGTGAGAACTTTGTCACTCTCAGCGTGGGTAAGAGGTGGCGCTGAGGGCTGGGTGCAAAAGGGGACCTCCCGCCTGGCCAGCTGGAGGAGGCGGGGCCCTGGGGCCCTCTATCCTCCCCGTGCCAGCCTCTGGTGCCCAGGGCTCAGGTGGCCACAGCATCTCAGGTGCCCTTCCTCTGTGGCTTTGGAAGTCTTGGGAATGGGGCTCCAGCATGCAAGGAGGGAGAGCACTCCCCTGGGCTGCGTTTTGTGTCAGGTGTAAAACCCATCGCTGCTCGCTGCTCGGGTGGCCATTTGGGGGGTGGGGGAGCCGTTCCGCTGTCCCCTCTGCAAAGCTCTCCCCTCCTCTCCCTGCCTGCCTGTCTCGGGAAGGAAGCCGGGAGGACTGAGGCCGCACAGAGGGAGGGGCAGTATCCTGTGGAGGACCTGCTGAGGCGGCTCTGCTGGGGGATGTGAACGGGAGGGAGAGGCTGGCTTCCACGTGTTCCTCACACCTTTCTACCCGCTCTCCTTTAACTGAGCTGTAGGAGGGGATATTGATGTCCCTATTTTATAGGTGAGGAAACCGGTTCAGAGGGGTTAAGTCATTTGCCTGAGATAAAACAGCTGGGAGTTGACAGAGTCAGGTGTTTCCGACCTAAGCCTCTAGGGCTCCCAAGCCAGACTTCTGCCTGTGCCACCTCTCAGAGCATCAGTGACTTTGGAGGCCTTACTCCGTGAGGGCTGTCAGCCTGTATCTCCCTTTGCTTAGCCCCGAGTCCAGCCTGGGGCCTAGGGACGGTGGTCCCCACTGTGGCCAATGAGGACTCTGGGCTTGGAGATGGGCAGCTCCGTGGTTCTAGTGGGGTTGAGGCTCAGTGTGGGGTGACCCCAGAGAAGGCTTTGTGGCCAAGAGGCCCAGTCCATGTGGGGTGGGCCGGTGTGGTGCTGCGTGGGCGTGGGCCGTCACCTAGGAATGCTTTCAGCCTAACTGAAAACCCACTGAACAGTGGCTAGAACAAGGGTTTATGTAGCAGCTCCTCCAACAGTGTTGTTCAATGTTATTTCCTTATAATGTTGATGAGAAAGTAATAGTCCTCGCCAATGCGGAACAAAGTGACGTTATCTGAGGCCTGACTTCATTTTACATTGATTTTGCCTAAAGTTCCCATTTCCAAGGAACTATCGGTGATGTAAAGTGAGGACCAACTGTCCCTCCCAGGTCCCAGGAGTCTGTGGTCAGTGGTACCATCAAGAAATCAGATCCTTTCTGCCCCCACTTCTTTAGTTGCTGCCTTTAGTTGTTGTTATTATTATTTTTTAAATATTTATTTATTTATGCATACAAGCTGGGGTACAGACCAGAAGCGTGGGGTGGCGAGAGGATTCACCAGAGACAGAGTGGGGAGCAGAACAGGCAGATCGATGGAAACACACTGCTGAGGAGAGAAGCAGGCGAGGCAGGAGAGGTCTGCCACGTCGTGTGGGAATCTCCCCGGCTGGGCGTCGAACACGTGTTGCCACTGCTGACAGCTCCACAGTGCAGCGCCTAACCGCTGCACCACTGGAGGCCTGCCATTAGTTGTTAGCTTGTTGCCTCATGTTTGCAATGTGGCTGCTGCTGCTCCAGACAGCACATCCATTTTCAAGTAGGGCTCAAGGGATAAGGGATAGCACCTTCTTGTTCTTCCCTTTGTCAGGAATATCAAAGTCTTTCTGTAAGTCCACATAATAGAGACCCAGGCACCAGAAGCAAGTCTTGTGGTCCCTGTAGCTTCTAGGTAAACCAGTGTCAGGCTCTCTAGCCTCAGGCGGAAGCAGCAAGGACAGCGGGTTGGGAGTGGCTTTTGGCATAGCTCCCCAACCCGGTGGTGTAGTCACCCTGGAGTAGAGTGTTAGAGATGGCTTATTCAGAACGGCGCAGGGCATCTGGCAGGGCCGTGATGCTCGAAGCCGGAAATGCTTCTGACAAGTTGGGGAGGCCTGTGACATGTACAGTCACCTGCCAGAGAGAGGGCAGAGCCCCAAGTTACCCGCTCTGGCTCTTCTCTGCAGATGAGATGGGCCGCCTGGAGGCGTAGTGGGTAGATGCAGCAGGAAGTGTGCGGCTTTCCCGCGGGGCCCCCTCCCCTGGTAGAGTCCAGAAGGCCTCCCACAGGAGAGGCTGACTGAGCTGGACTTTAAGGGGAGACAGGAGCGAAGTTATACCTCCATGGATGTTAAAGGCCACTTGTTAGTTTCCTGTTCTCTTCTTGTTCCAATATGGCTGCTCCCCTGCGCCCCTTTCTTAGCTTAGGGGTCTCCCTCACCTGCACTGTAGCTCCCGGCTCCTTCCTGCCGGATGAAGGAAACCCCTTGAATCGGGCCTGTTGTCGGAGAGCCCCCCTGCTTTTGAGTATCAGAGTGCGTGAGCGTCCTGCATGCATTCAGCAGCAGTGATGGGAAAATGCGAGGCGCAGGGCAGCGTGGGGCTGGGGCAGGAGACCGGGCTTCCCCGCTGCGTCTTGGCTGCCTGTGTTCGGGCGCGCCGTCACCCCGCCTGCCTGGAAGACTCGGGAGCGTCCTTCTGCCTCTTTCCCCTGCCGTCCCCAGGAGACCTGGCTGGTGACACTTAGAGCGGTCCAGTGGCGTCCTCCCTCACCCAGCACCTCTCGGCCTCTCTCCTGCTTCCTAGCTTGGGAGGCGGCTGATGGGCGCCACCATGTCCACCTCAGAGGTGGGGAAACGGAGCTGGGGAGAGGGCAGGCGACACAGGAGTTCACTTGCAGAGCTGTGTCTGGAGCCCGGCTCCTTGGGCACGCAGAGTCCATGTTCTGTCCAGCAGGCCCTGGAGGTGGGGGTGTGCGGCGGGACAGTGCAGGTCCCGCGACTCGGCTGCTGGGAGATCCCCCGCGCCCTCTCGGGGGCGGTGCGCGTCTAATTAATTGCAGGCGACATGTCCGGCTCTGTGGGCTGCCGCGCAGGACACCATGGCCTGAGGTGGGAGGAAGCCGTGCGGCTGATGTCCTGATTATCCATGGGTGTTTCGCATGCAGTGAATCTTCCTTGCCATCCGTTAACCCCGCCGCTCTGCCGTGCGCGGGGCCAATCACAGCAGCTGTCGGTGTCGTGGCCCTCGGGTCTGTGGCCGACGGGGGATGCAGACAGGACAGGGTCAAGTCTGCCGCTTGCCTTTGGCTGGGTGACCAGCCAGCGCGGGAGGGCAGATGATGGGGGGCGTGTGACGAGCCACATTTGCTTGCAGGAGCCAGAAGCTGGGAAGACTCAGCTGCTGCTCTGATGAATCACAGCCTCTCAGGACGAGGCTTCGAGAGCACCAGCCTGCTAACCTCCTCACTCGGGCGTCTGAGCCTCTGAGACCCCAGTGGGTGGGAAACGCGTGACGCCAGTTAGCGAGCCGGCGTGGGTCCGGAGCCCTTCTCTATTTTTGCCTATTAGTGTCATGTTCTTGTCCAGTGTGTCTGCCGCTTGCTGGCCACGCAGACTCAGGGCCAGCGCATTGTAGGTCCCAAGTGGCCTCATCGGAGGGGTGACACACTTGGTGGCGGGCGACAGAAACCAGCTAGAACCAGTTTAAATGAAACTGAGATAGGGCTACGGGGGGCTACAGCTAGTCAGCAGTGGCCAGTGGAGGACGGGTCACTGGGGCTCTTCTCTCACGTGCGCAATTGCAAGGTCACGCGGGCTCTAGGATCAGCAATGGGGTTATTGAGCCAGCAGGGGACACAGTCCTCAAGGCCCAGTGGCCGGCTGTCTCACCCCGATAGCATCAGTGTCAGTGTCCAAAAATCCCAAACAAAAAGCCACCTATCCAAAATGGCTCAGATGCCTGCCTGCCTCCCAGCCCCCTGCCTGGCCCAGGCTTGCCTCCTTTCGTGCCAGCCTCCCTGCCTAGTGTGCCTGTGTGCCTGGTGCCCTGAGAGAGCGTAAAAGCCTGCAAAATCCACCGAGGGCTCCGGGACTCTTATCTGCCTGCCTGAATCAACAGCGGACCTGCCCTGTGCTTGCTTCCCCAAACACGGCCAGTGGTGCTGGTCCCCAGTGTCACAGCTCTTGGGGAGCTGCTGGCCCCCACCAACAGCAAACAGCTCTTTGAGATGCCTGGTCCGGGGCCTTTGGTGCCTTTTTCAGGTGAGGTCAGAGCCAGGACCGGAGGCCCAGTCTCTGACAAAAGTCTTCGGCTTTTCTTTATTCCTGGGAGGTCGGCTGCTGGTCCTTTCTTCTTTAGAGGTCAGGAGCAGAGTCCATCAGAGCGTGTGTCCCAGGCCGGCTCCTGCCCCCCTCATCTCCTCTTTCAGGGTCCCCACCTGCAAGTCTGATCGGACCATTTACCAATCAGCTCATAGCTCACCCTGATGGGTCCATTCTGACTCAGGCTCCGAATTCACAGAGGGAGCCCCAGTGCTGGTGCTGGCCCAGCAGGGCCCGGTGCCCCTCCCTGTGGCTGCGTGCCCTGGGGCGGCATGGTAGGGGGACCACTGCTGTCCACCCTCCCTGCTGGCCTCTGCCTGAAGCCTGTGCCCCAGTGGGGGCCACAGGTGGGGCGGGCAGTGAAATGCACAACCGCTGCTGCTTGTGCTGCCCACAAGCATTGCCCTGGGGCCAAGCGCTGTAGCTCCAAGTTTCAAAATGAGGCCACGTTGCTGTTCTCGGAGGCCCAGCTTCAGGGGCCCCTGCGGTGTTCAGCAGCCTGGGCTGTGGCGTGGGCCCGCCCCTTCCCGGCTCTAGAGGAGCCGCTTCCTCACACACTTGCTTCTCAGGGAGGTTGGGAGCAGTTGATGAGGTGCGTAAAGCACTTTCGTCTTGTTGGACCTGCAGAAAACAATCGTGCCTGGTAGCCCCTGCCCGCCCGAGCCCTGGGAACACATGGGCATAACCAGTGACAAAGTAGAATCCCTGGGTGGGCAGGGGAAAGGGGGAGGCGGGAGAGAGAACCAGAACAAAAGGTTAGACCAGCTGAGAGTGATCTTAAAAGTCACGTTTGGGAGCTCGATATACTTTATCCTTTCTTTTGTAGATAAAAGGAAAGGGAGTGGGTAGGCAGAAAAAGATATAAAAAGCAGAGTGTTAAGTTTGAAAGAGGATGGTGTAGGTTAAGTATTTATCCACAGAAGAACATTCTTATTTCTGCTTGCGTGTACCCTCGCGAGCGCCTTTAAATATAACTGAGTATGTGCCCTGGGGGGGTCTTGGTAAAGCTTCTTTGAGGTCTTTGGAAAAAGATCCTACATAAAGCAAAGAATCGTTATACCTTTCTATGTAGATGTGACGTGTGTGTGTGTGTGTGTGTGTGTGTGTGTGTGTGTGTGTGTACGTACACACAGCATCTAGGCCTCTTGTCACCCCTCTCCTTGAACAGGGAGCTAAGAAACAATAGGTCTCAAGATAATCCCTCGAGAACCCCTAGGGCCTTTGAAGGTCTAAGCCGGGCAGCCTCTCACCCTTCCCTCTGGCTTGGCGCTTTGTCTGGTCCCCCCGATGCCCGCAGTCAAGGGCCCTGCTGGCTGGAGAGTGTCTGCGCTTGTGTTCGCGCCCCTGGGCTGGTCCCTGCTCCGCTGCTCTGTCATTGGAGGCTCACGTGGTTGGGGGGAGCGGGTGGCCTTGCAGGTGCATCCAGCTTTAGATCATGGTAATGAGCTAGAAGAAGTCGTCTCCTCCCTTCCGTGTGGATCCATTCCCAAGACACTTATTGGAAAAAGCTCAATTTGTGCCTGTATCCCTGTCACCAGGGCAGGAAATTACAGTCACGAACCTGGTGGTTAGTGTTTTTCTCTGTGAGGCCTTGAACTTATTATTAAACTTGGTTGACATTTCTGCTCAGCCCAGCCCATCTCAGTTCCTGCAGATGGGGGCAGATTTTCGTAGTGGGCTTCATCCGTTCACGCACTCGCTCACCGTTCATCTGGCCCTCGATTCTTTCAACAGATCTCGTGTGTGGGCTGCAGCCGGGGACTGTGAGGAGCACTGGGGCCCCTGTTCCTCAGGGGTTCACAGGCTTGTGGGTGGGCCTTCAGCAGTCACACCTGCCGAGGTGCTGTTTCAGTGCAGCGGACCTGGTGCTTTTATGGCTGTTTATACAGGTGCAGTGGGGGCTTGGGGAAGACACTCCAGCAACTTCTTTGTGGCTTGTTTGGGTGTGAGGACCCGGAACCCACTGAGGTTTAGAGCACCAGGGCTCCCAGGGCCTGGGCCTGGGAGGTTTTGGGTTCCTTTGTGCCTCTGCCCCAGTGCCAGTCAGGCTGCAGGTCTGCCACCACACACACTGACATTTCAGACTCCAGAATTTTCTCTGTGGCTGCGTGGGCTGGCCTGGAGGGCTTTCACTGGCTCCTCTCCTTGGTGGATTTCTGCCCTGCACCTGCATCTCCCTTGCCCCTGAGCAGGCAGGCTCTGCCCTGGTGACAGAAGCCCCCAGGACACTGTCCTTGGTTGAGTGACCTAAACCTGGGCCAGATGCATCTGCTTGCACCCTCCTATCTCCCGAGTTGGAGACCTGGCCCTCCCCAACTTCTGGAAGACTCTATGAAGGGCTCACTTGGAGTCAGCCAGCCACCCCGGGTCTCACCAGCTGTGGCTGGGGGGCTGGGCCCTGAGGCCGTGGGGGCAGGGCCTCTGAGGAGGGGCGTGGATGGGACCGGCCAGGCCTGCTGGCTCGCACGCTGCATAGCTGCCAGGTGAAGGCTTCCTGGAAGATGATGAAACTTGAGGGGCCTCCACGCTGGGGAGGTGGCCAGGCCAGCCAGGCTCTGGGAGCAGCTGTGACAAGACGCAGGCCATGAGAGAAGGGGAGCGGGCGACTGTGGGTGACAAAGCAGGGAGGCCTGGGGGAGACGGGCCCGGGGCCCGGGGCCCGGAGCATGGAGCCCCACGCGCTGGGCGGTGGTGGGGCCCAGGTGTAGATGCAGCAGCCTCCAGGGAACAGAGAGGGTGGAGGAGTTAGCTCTGGAGCAGGGCGCTGAGCAGGGCCAGGCAGGGGAACAGGGCAGAGCTGGGGCCCCCGCGTGAGGCAGGCTCTCTGGCCATTCTGTGTCTGCTAAGCATGACACGTTCTCCTGTGGGGGGACGGCCAGTGGGGCCCACTGATGGGCACAGGTGCCCGGCGGGCCAGGCACCTAAGCACAGAGAGCCTCCTGCAGCCCTGCGCTGGGGGGCTGGCGGTGGGGCGGTGGAGGGCAGGGGCTCTGCAGCCTTCTCCACAGAGGGCCAGGTGGTGAATGTTCTGGGTCTCTGGAAGCAGCTCAGCTCCGCTGTCGAGGGAAGGTCCATCAACAATACGGAACGGGCGTGCCTGGCTATGTCCAGCCCAGCCTGCCACGCCTGCCTGTGCTTCCAGGGTGGTGATGCTGGCAGCGTTCTCCCAGCTGAGGGTGCTGAGGGACAGAGGTGCCATGTCATGGGATCCTGAGCCGAGATGGGAGGTGGGGGACCTGGAGTCCGAATGTCGATTTGATGAGAAGAGTGTGTTCTCTTTACTCTGCCTGATTGCTGCCCTGAGGAACTTAAAGTTTTCACAAACAACGGGCCAGTTTTTCTTTGGCTTGGCTCTCCACATGCAGAGGTTTTCAGAAACTAACGCGAAGCTGTTGTTTTGCTAGTGGGTCTTGGTTTCACGTTAAGAAAGGCCTCTTTGCTGCAGATGATGTAAACTCTGGCTCACGCTCTTGCATGGATTTTATGGCCCCACTTCACATATTTCAGTGATCTTATCTGAAATTTATATGGCTCCATAGAAGAAGCAGGGATTGAAGTCTTGGTTCTTGCCCCAAGATGCTCCCTTGCCAGGCCCACATTTGGAGACACATCCAGCCTTTCCACGAAATGCTGCCCTTTACCCGGAGGCGTTTCTTACGGCTCAAGTCTACATTCTCTGCTGTACTTGACCGGATTTGCTGTTCAGTCTCTGAAGCCAAAGCGGGTCTGTTTGGGGACAGGGCCCTTGGCTTTCTGGCCTCCGGGGAGGGGCCCGGCTCTGCCCGGCTCTGGGAGGCTGCAGCGTGGGAGCCTCGCTCTGCTGTCGCTGTGCGCGGGGCAGGTGATAAAGAGGAAGGAGCCACAGTGATAGAGACTGACCAAATAATAGGCTGTGCAGAGCAGCGGGGGCAGAGATGACATGTTCGGGAGTGCCTCTGCCGGGGTGTCCCCGGAGTTCGGAGGGACGCAGTTTGCATGATGCGTGGATATCGCCCCGTTACCTCCCGCCTGCTCTGCCCAGGGAGAGTCACAGAGCAGCCCGCGTGGCAGCAAAGTGAGCGCACGCAGAATTAAAACCCGCAGGCAGAGCTTTTTTGGGGGGTAGGAGTGCCCGCTCCGGGGCCACTTCCTCCCCCTCAGGGGTGCCCTGCGATGCAGTGGGCACGGACAGCTGGCGGCCGTCCTCTCTGTGGTGGGTTGTTTTTCGGCACAATATTTCTTTATGGAGCTCTGCTGCCTGGTCCAAGCTGTAGGGGTGAATACAGACAAAGAGAGGAATGCTGCCACCTTTCCCTTTGGGGAGCATTCCCTTGGCACCCCTGGGTGACAGCATCTTTGCCCCAAGCCCAGTAGAAAGGGGCCCCCCTGTGACATGGAGGGGTGGGGTCACTCTGCTTCCACACTTGGCCCTGGTAGCAAAAAGGACTTTTGTCCCACGCTACTGCCTGCTGACGTCCCTTTTCTGTGATGAATATTTAAAAAGAGTCCCAGTGTCAGATCACTGTTCCCTGGGCATCCTCTGCCATTTTGGTGTGGTTGCCAATACAAGGGCCGGGTCCTGGAGCCTGGCGAGGCACAGGGCGTGGAGGGGTGGACGGGTGAGGGCAGGCCCGGGTCATCCGGGGTTGGGGGGCACCACCGCTACTGCTTGCGGGTCACTTCCTGCTGTACAATTTGGGCCCCCCCCAGGCCAGCCTGTGGCCAGGGTCATGCATGACGTTCTCTTGTGCTTTCATATGTCTCCTGGGACCTTGGGCCACCCGTCAGCGGCCCTCACTGCTTCCTGTCGTCTTTCCCCTCTGTTGGAGGGAAAGGCACATCGCAGCGAACAGTCGCAGTTGTTGAGTGCTTCCACGAGAGCGGGCGCTGTTGTCAGCACCTCACCGACACGTGAGCCTGCTGAGTGCGGTTGACACTTCCATGGGACAGCGACTGTGCCCCTGTTCTGTAGATAAAGGGGCCTGGACAGGTCAGTGACTTGCCCAAGGTAACCAAGCCATGGGGTCTGGATTTGAACCCAGGACCCAGGCGATCTGAAACGGTCACGCCTGGAGCAGAGAGTAGAATGGTGGTTGCCGGGGCCGGGGGAGCTGCTCCCACTTCAGGACGGGGCAGAACCCTGCTTGCAGGTCGCTTGGGAGCGTCCCAGGAGGGCCTCCGGGCAGAGGCTGTCTGTGTCTGCGCAGGGCGAGGGCGTGGTGACGCAGCCCCGGGCACCCCCAGCGCTCAGCCCGAGGAGCTTGTTTGTCTTGGCGGCTGCTCCGGGGGGGCCTTGAGTGCCCTCCCCGTGCACCCCTGCGGGACGATGGGGCACCCCGGCTGTGCACTTGTTGAACCAGCAGGCGGCTCGTTACTGCGGATCCGACACGTGAGTGTTGTGTTGCCATCACAGAAGCCCAGAGGATGGTCATGACTTTTGATTAAGAGGAGATTTCACCAGGGGTTGGGAGGACGGAGCATGGCCGGAGGGAGCACGGAGGATTTCTTAAAGCAGCGACACTCCCTCTGTAGGGTTCTGCAGTGTGGACACCTGTCCTCACACCTTTGCCCGAGCTGGCCCGACGCAGGCTGACCTCGCAGCTTCCTCCACGGTGACGCGCGTACCCCTGGGGGGTCTGGGTAGCGGGGAGGCTGTGCACGAGTGGGGCCGGCCTGGAGGGGAAGTGGCTGCCCCTTCCTCTGGGTTTTGCCATGAAACTAAAACTGCTCTAAAAACTGATGTCTCCTGGAAAGATTTCTGTTCGCCTGTTGCGGTAGTGAATGGCCTGTGGGGAAGAAAGACTCCTCAGGGAAGTCAGAGTCACACAGGCCTGGGCGTGAAGGGGTCTCCCGAGTGTGCCCCGCACACAGCGACCTCCTCGCTCCTGCTTTGGCACCAGAAGCACCTGCTTTAAAATCACTATTTTCAGTTGAGAAGCCCTTGACTCTGGCATCATCATGAGTTCTTGGGGTTGTCCGCGCCCCCTGCGGCAGCCTTGCACACACACCCCCATCTGGTCTCTCCTCTGAGCCATACGGCACCCCAAGGAGGCGCAAGGTGGGTGAGAGCGACGC
The DNA here is from genome assembly GCA_004024925.1 of Scalopus aquaticus. Lineage (NCBI taxonomy): Eukaryota > Metazoa > Chordata > Mammalia > Eulipotyphla > Talpidae > Scalopus > Scalopus aquaticus. Next base: position 19,732 of record PVIJ01010512.1, read on the forward strand.
GGAGGAGCTGAGACTTTGGTCTGCGGCCACCAGCCAGGATGCCAGTGGCCTGGTGCGCTTAGAAGGCAGTCACAGGCTCCATCGCGGGTGCACTGTCCTCTGTCGAAGGACATTCCTTCCGGAGGTCAGCTGGGAGCCTGCTCTCCTCGGGGAGATGCCTTGCACCCGTGGGTGCTCAGCAGATGGTTCCCCATGGGTGAGCGCGTGGGTGAGCTCTGTCGCTGCAGGAGAGCGCAGCCCTGCAGCGGCCCCAGGGCTGCGTCACGGTGTCATGTGCCGGTTCCCGTCTCCCCGGGGCTCCGGCCCTTTCTGCCTCTTGAGACTGGTCCACCCTGCCACGGGCTTCTGTTCTCAGTCCTGGCCTCATTTCTGGTTTTATGAGTATATTTTATGGAGGTAATTTCTCTGCCGGTGGTTTTTTTTTTTTTTTTAAGCATTTGAGCAAAGCTGTGTGACTCTGGTCTCATTACCTGGGCCGCGGCGGCCAGCAGCCTCGGGGCCTTGTGTCTGGACAGAGCCCTCACGTGGCCCGTCTCCCCGCCCCGCCCGCACTGGGGCTGCTGTCCTACGGTCTGCTTGGCACCAGGCACCTCCTTTTGGTCCCGGTCCTGACCTTTAAAGGTGTGCAGCTGTGGAGCTTGGAACTTCTCCAGATTTATGCTTTATCTGTACAGCGGATTCCAGTTGCTGCACGGGATTGATAAAGTGACAGTTCTCACTCCCTGCTGGGAACTGATGGCGATTACTGTTCCTGGGGTTGAATGCAGAGTTTGGAACCGATGGATAAGGATTCTGTTCCAGCTCGGTCTTTGCATTTAATGTCCATGAGCCTGTTGCCAGGCCTGTAAGGCAGCCAGGGGTGGCTTCCCACGGGGTTGTTCTGTGGCATCAATGGGACAGAGTGCCTAAGTGGGCCACTGGCGTTATCAACAAGCCCTCAGGATTTGGGGGGCATGTATATGGCTTGCCACCAGGCCCCCACTCTGCAGATTCGTGTCTACTAGATTCTCCCTCCCTGACCCCCGCTTTTCTTGCATAACCTCCTTTCACCCACCTCAGGGCCTTTGCACGTGAGCCGTGTCTCGTCTGTTGGGCTTGGAGGAGCCCTTGGTTGCGCCCACTGGCTCCCGTAGAACATGCGGGAATCAACTTGGAGAGGGACAGTTGCCTGCCAGCGCGCCGTCCAGAGCAGCAAGGGCGGGGCGGCAGCGGGCTCCTCTGACTCACTGTGACCTTCTTCCCGTAGACGAGCTGCGACAAGCCATCGTGGCCATGATGAGCAGGAAAGATGAGCTGGAGGAAGAGAACAGGTATGGGGGCTCCGGCTCCGGCCCCGGCCCGCCCGGCTGACGGGCAGAGCGGAAGGGGAGGTGCTGCTTCCCTGGGGGCGCAGGGACAGGGCGTTCCCCTCTTGTCTGGGTTTTGGCAGTTCAGTGTGTGTGCTGTGGGCTGAGCGTGGACCCCTACTGGTCGTGGCACCCCGAGAACACGCTGAGGGCTGGGTGAAGCTGTGTGTTTGAAGAACGGCCCTACTGAGATGTCGCTCACACCCCGCAGCTCCCCACGTACGGGGCACGTTCTGTGGCCTCAGTACATTCTCAGATACGTGCGGTCAGCACTGCCGTCAATGGGGCGTTTCCAGTGCTCCCCAAGGAGCCTCATGCCCTCCCGTTGCCACCCTCTTGCCCGCTAACGTGGCTGGTGAGGAACCTTTATTTTTTAAAGATTTATTTTGATTTATTGATGCATAGAAGCACTGGAGTGTAGGCCAGAGGTGGGGGGGCTGAGAGGATTCACTGAAGACAGAGTGGGGAGCAGAACAGGCGGATCTACTGAAATCCATGCTGAGGGGAGCAGCGGGGAGGCAGGAGAGGTCTGCTGCGCCATGTGGGTCAGCTCTCTGGCTGGGGATCGAACTCGTGCCACAATGGCTCTGGATAGCATGATAGTGCTGAGACTTTAACCCCTGCACCACCAGGGGGGCCCTGGTGAGGAACCTTTAATGGAGCCCTCTCTATCATGTTCCAGACACTAGAACCTTGTCTTAGTTTTCTCAAATCAGGGCTACTTAAAGCAAGGTGGTACTTGGATTTGGTGTTTGACTCCCCCCAAACCCAGATGCAGCTGGTGAGAGGGCAGAGAGTTTTGTGTTTTATTTCCCGTTGAAACCAATGCCAGCCACTCCCAGGGATGGGCCGTGTTGCTGCCTCTGACGGCCCGACATGGCCTCTGCCCTGTCAGACCTTGTCTGGGCTGTAGGGTGCTTGGTGGGGGAGTTGCCTGCAAGTATCTGCTAAGCTTCTGTGAGCACGATTAGGTTCTCTCCATGGGGGATAGGGATGGTGTGTGTGTGTGCGCGCGTGTGCGTGTGCGTGCACTTGCGCGTGCTCCCGGGGTGGAGTTGGTGCATGTGTGTGCATATGTGTGTGCCTGTGGGAGCACCCTGCTGCGCTCTTATTCTTCCACTCAGAGCAGGGTCAAGGGCGCGGGTGACATACCATCTTACTTTTGAATGTTACTTTGGACCCTGCTTGAGAGTTTTCTCCCTCATCCTTTATGGAACCATAAAAACAAACAAACATGAGTTCCAAATCAAAAGAAAATTCTAAAAAAGGAATCTCCGGACAGCACAATTTTCTGACCAAAACTTCCAGCCAGGCCTATGGGCGTCTCCTCTCCCGGTCAGAGCTGACCTCTTAGAAGAGGCCACGGCTCCCCGCGTGAAGGGCAGTGGTTCTTGTTAGCCTCTCCTCTTTCCCAGAGGAAGAAAAAACCCCATGTGTCCAGGAGTCCCAAGCCCTCAGAAGGGAGAGTCCTCAAAACTCACAAGAAGTGGGGGTCTCGGAGAGTTCAGTGAACAGGGGCCGGAGGTAGATGCGTCTGCCTGTGTGCTGCTGTCACACGGTGATGAACGTCCTCTAGATTTAGGGTGTAGATGCTCCAGAGTCAGTCATTGTTTTCTAGAAATAGCCCGTCAGGTCCAGAGAAGTGAAAGGTCAGCGGAACCATGTTTTGACTCACTTCCAGTGAGTCAAAAAAAAATTTGTGTTTTTCTTTCTGGAAGTACTGCTGTCTCTGTAGGATGGCATTTGCATTTAAGACCAAGGACGGCAGGAATGTGAGTGAATGTGTTCGGAGGGCAGCAGACTCTGCACATAACCTAAGATGTGACATATGCCCCGTCAGACTGCCATGGAGCCCCTCTGTGTGCTTGCTTAACTGCAGGTGACCAGAGGCAGGACCTAAGTGTGTTTGAGGATGGAAGTGGAAACAAGACTAGTCTGTCAGACGATGTGAGTCTGTCTTTATGCCTCAGTGATGCTTTTGGCCTGTCCTGGCCTCCTTTCCTTTGTCACGTCTCTTGCCCAGGGGGCTGTGACAGAATGGTTTCTGTTGAAAGGGCTGCACATTTGGGGTGTCGTCACAGGGACTTGCCTGCAATTTGCTCAACTCAGTGCCCACAGACTATCAGGGACATGAGCTGGACAGCAGATGGTTTCCCCGGGGCTGATCCTAATTATTACTCAAAGGCTCTTGACCAGAGTCTGGGCCTTCCGTAAGCCAGTCCACATGAGCTACGTTTGCCTTATGGTTTGTGCAGAGCCTTGTGGGAAATGAACGGGTAAGGATTTCACTTGGATGAACCCCAGGGTTCTGGGTTTGGCAGACTCTGGGCTGACAACATCTGAAGGGAGCGGCCCCCCTTTCTCCTTAGGTCACTGCGGAGCCTGCTGGATGGTGAGATGGAGCACTCAGCTGCGCTCCGGCAAGAGGTGGACTCCCTGAAGAGGAAGATGGCTGAGCAGGAGGAGCGGCACGTCACGAAGGTTCAGGCACTGGCGAGGTAGGGGGCAGAGGGCCCGAGAGGTGGGAGTGCGGAGGCTTTAAATCCCAAGCACACCTTTCACTGGTGCTTTCTAATTAAAAAAAAAAAAAAAAAAAAGATAGTGTCCAAAGGAAATAAAACGAGGTGTTTGCAATTTTAATTGAACTCATTGAATAAGTAATCTCCATGCACATGGTTCAAAATACAAAAGGTCCAAGAGGTTAAACAATGCAAGTCTGGTGCGCCCCGGGGTGGCAGTAGCAGCGACTCTAAAGCGGCTTATGCATATTCCAGCAGCGCCGGCCTGGAGAATGCATGGGCCACCACCTGCTTTGGAATAGCTCAGGCTAAGTCATCATTGCCTACATCTCAAGTCACGTCGCTGGCGCCCCGCATCTGGGCCTTGAAGTCACGTTTGGTTTCTCTGTCTGCTAACGGCCCGGCCAGTCAGCTTTGTGCTGGTCATTTTGTTCCCCCATGAGTCCATTTTGGACAAAGCCATGGGTGGCGCTGTCCTCTCCTAAATGGGGGGAGAGCATCGGCCCACCCCCTCGGAGGCCGAGCCAGTGGGCTTTGGGAGCGGAGTTGGCGGCCCTCTGTCCGGGCCTGCAGGCTGGCTCTGACTTCTGGGTCTTTGATAACATCACAGGTGGAAAAGGTGCTGGCACAGGTGTGGCAGACTGTTTCTCATTCGTCATTTTCCTAATTAAGATTATGGTAGAGCCTATTTTTACTGAAGAGCCTTTTTATTTCTTTATGACTTTTTTATATCTCATTAAAGAAAACCATAAAGCGAACCCCCAACGCCTGTAAAAAACATGCATTTTTACTGCATTTGTTCACATGCGAATATATTTTTATGCCCTGTACCGAGCCCGCCTTCCTCTGCCATGCAGGTGCTTTTTGCTTCTGGGCGCTTCGTGGTGACCACTTTTATCTCTCTGGATTTGGCATTTCCTCGAGGAGCGTATTAAAATGGCCATTTGAATTCCAGTTTTTCCCTGTTTTGTGAATTGTCATTCCATTCTCATTTCATCTTCTCTTTCCTCACATTTAAAATGGCATCCCAAGAGCCACAGAGACAGTTACGTGACCATGATGAATAGAGCCGTGGAGGGCTCATTCGGCATTTTCTCAAGTGAACACCCCTTGGCCATGCTGGGGCTCTGGGGTGCAGTTGTGTTCAGCGTTCACAGTGAAGACAAGGAGACCCTGCTTCTGGGTCCACCGAGAAGACAGCCTGAGGTTCCCTGTCATTTCTGGATTGTGTTGGGAGCCAGGCTTGGGTTCTGCTCCTTTGCTGGCGCTTGCGGGGTGAACGTGGGTGGACTGCTGGACTCCTGGGTGCATTTCCCTGTGTGTACCTGCAGGGGGCAGTCTTGCCTGCCTGAGCACGGAGCAGGAGGGAGTCAGAGAGCGCATAGGGCACCGGCCCCAGAAGCTGCTGGAAGTAGGTCTCAGGACCTATATTTTAGTAGAGGGTGGCTCTTGGGAGGGTTTTAGCCCCTGAATGGAGTAGAAAGTGCCAGTTTCTTGACTAGGCAACTTTATAACCTGAGGTCTTCCCCC
>PVIJ01010512.1:25226-59921 GCA_004024925.1 Scalopus aquaticus
GCGGCGAGAGGGTTCACCAGAGACAGAGTGGGGAGCAGAACAGGCAGATCAGAAGTACACTGCTGAGGGGAGCAGCGGGCGAGGCAGGAGAGGTCTGCCGCACCATGTGGGATTCTCCCTGGCCGGGCGTCGAACTCGCGTCGCCGCTGCCGACAGCTCCACAGCGCAGCGCTTAACCTCTGCGCCACCGGGGAGGCCCATGAGGTCTTCCCCTTTAAGCAACATGTAGCTGGGACCTTAAAGTGCCTGAAAGTTTGCAGGTGCTAGAAGGAGCATCTGTAAAACAGGCAAATATTCAGCGAGAGAAAAAAGGAAGAAAGCAAACCAAGCAGTTGTGTAGGTTTGAGGAATGCAGCTGCTGGCGTGTTCCGGACACAGTTCACCCCGCATCACCCCGCAGTTTACCAGGCCCTCCTCCATGCTTGGGCCACAGAGGGGTGGCTGTCGGTGTTGCGGGCCCGGAGGTCAGTTGTTGCTGGGGCTGCCGTCGCTGATGGGGCACAGGCAGGCGGGGTGGCGAAGGTCGCTGCTGGGGCGGGGCCGTGTGCGTGGAGGGGGCCTGTGTGCAGGTGGCAGGTTTTATGCCGCTGGTGCTGTTGGCCACAGGGTGACTTGTGGCCCAGATTCTGGCATTGGGCTGCCACGTTCAGGTCTTGTCTGCACTGCTCATTACTTGTGTGGCTTTGAAGTCACTGAGTGTCTGTCTCTGTGTCGGTTATAAAATGAGGGCAGGACGCGCTCTCCCTCATAGTCACTGCCTGTGAGTGAGAGACCATATGTCGGCTCCATACGTGGGCTTCAGCAGTGCTCCGTAAATGTTCACTGTCGTTACCATTTGCTTTAGCATGATCATTATTAAGAAACCTTGCCTAATCAAGTTATGTTGTAACAGCAGTGAAGCAGAAAGAATTAAGTGCTAGGCTATTTCAGACTCACAAAGTGAAATTACTTTTGCCATCAGTGTTCCAATAGTGAGAGTGTGCTTGTGTATGCACCTGTTTTACGGGCCCTGAGTGGAGGAACACCCCCAGGCTAGTCCGGCATTTGACTCCACGTTTCTTTTTTTTTTTTTTTTTTAAAGATTTATTTATTTATACATTCAAGCTGGGGTATAGTCCAGAGGCGCGGGGCAGCGAGAGAGTTCACCAGAGGCAGAATGGGGAGCAGAACAGGCAGATCAGAAATACACTGCTGAGGGGAGCAGCGGGCGAGGCAGGAGAGGTCTGCCGCACCATGTGGGATTCTCCCTGGCTGGGCATCGAACTCGCATCGCAAGCCGCTGACAGCTCCACAGCGCAGCGCTCAACCCGCTGCGCCACCAGGGAGGCCCTGACTCCACATTTCTTTTGCTAACAATGAGTGTCTTTCTTCTTGGGCAGTGAGGACTCAATTGAGGTCAATGTCGTGGAAGCAGCCCCAGGCTTTTGTAGCCCCAAATAAATGCTTGTTCCTGAGGGAGAGGCATGTTGATCAGTCCAGGTTAGGTTAACCTCACACCCTAAATCTTTGGCTGCCTTTTTTAGCATTGAATTAAGAACAGCGATTGAGTTAGGAGACATGTGTCCACGGAAGGGAGACACACACTTACACGAGGAGAAGAACCTTTGAGGGCAGCAAGTACATGGGCTTGTGGATTGCTTACTCTGTCTGCGCACTGGGCTAGTTATCGCTCGCTGTGTAACAAATCGTCCCCAGACTTGGCAGATGAAAACAACAGACATTTAGGTGCTCCAGTTTCTGTGAGATGAGTGTCTGGGAATGGCTTGCAAGGCGTTTTTTTTTTTTTTCAAGATTTATTTATTTATGCATACAAGAACTGGGGTGTGGGCTAGAGGTGGGGCGGGGGAGGATTCCCCAGAGACAGAGTGGGGAGCAGAACAGGTGGATTTACTGAAGTGCACTGCTGAGGGGAGCAGTGGGGCGACAGGAGAGGTCTTTAGCAGGGTGGTTTTTGCTTGGCGTTTCTCAGGAGACCTGAGGCTCTACCTCCGCGCTCACTCTGGCTTTTGGCAGGAGGCTCTGGTTCCTCACCCTTGGGCCTCTCTGCAGGGCTGGCTTCCCAGAGTGAGTGCCCAAAAGCAGGAGAGACAGCCATGGTGGAAGCTGTTGTCTTTCATGCCCTAAGCTTGGAAGAGCCACACGACCACGTCTGCCCTATTCTGTTGTCACATCGATTAGCCCCATAGGTGTGGGGCTCTGTACATGGTGTGAGTACTCAAGGGGGGGTCACGGGTGGTGTGAATACCAAGGACCCCTTCTTACTGGGGGGGCTCTTCTTACTTCCCATTCTGTCCAGGTGGTTTGGTGGGGCTGAGCCCAAGAGCCCAGACTGGGGTGTCAGCTTGATCCATCCCTCGGCACCGTGCTTGGGTCCCAGAAGCGCACATGGGCGAGCCGATCTGTTGAGAGCCAACTAACAGGCAGCTCTCGGCCCAGGACTGCCTGCCTGCATCTGTGCAGACGTCTCTTTTCACAAACCTGTCCTTTTCAGGGGCAGCTCATTTTCCTGCTTGTGTCTGCACAAGCACCCGTTCCTCTCCTTTCTTTATCTTATAACAAAGCTGTCCTTTTGGATAGAAAAAATAAGAGCCATTTATCATCCTTGAGGGGTAGGGTGTGAGCGGGAGTTGCTGGCAGCTGCCCTTGCTACCAGGTGGGGAGATCCTGGCTCCAAGTGGCAGCGGCACAGTGGAGAAAGGGTGGAGGAGGGCAGCAGGCCTTGATGATGGCATTTCAGCTACTGGAGCCAGTCCTTCCTGAAGCTGCCATCCTCTTTCAGTTACTCCCTTTGTTATTCGAGCCAGTTTGTGATGGATCTTTTCTCAGTGACAAGCCAGGCTTCCCTGTCTGGGTGTGAGGGGATGGGGCAAACGGTGTTTTCTCTGTGCCTAAGGGACATCGCCCCCCCAGCAGTCCGGCTGTCAGGTCCTGAAGAGATTCTGCATCACTGTGGTTCAGCCAGGGGTGGAGAAAATGTCTGGAGCAGACCCCTGGGGTGTTTCCAGAGCCTGCTCCGGACCTTCGCTTCCTGTGTCCCATCTCAGGACCAGCCTTGCTGTTACTCCTTTTTTTTTCCTCCAGATTTATTTATTATTTTTATTTTTTAAAAAAGATTTATTTATTTATGCATACAAGCTGGGGTACAGGCCAGAGGTGTGGGGCGGTGAGAGTGTTCACCAGAGACAGAGTGGGGAGCAGAACAGGCAGATCGACCGAAACACACTGCTGAGGGGAGCAGCGGGCGAGGCAGGAGAGGTCTGCTGCGCCCTGTGGGAATCTCCCCCTCCGGACATTGAACTCGCACCACAGCTGCCGACAGCTCCACAGCGCAGCGCTTAACCGCTGTGCCACCCGGGAGGCCCTTGCTGTTATTCCTAATAGACCTTTGGTGGCCGATGCCTGAGTCAGTGTGGATCAGCAGGGGAATTTTGTGTTGCTGTAACTGGTCACTTTGTCCAGGCGTCCCTGGACCTGGGTGCTCAGGCCGGGCAGTGGCTCTCCCCTGCCCTCGCTCTGTGTCCTCCAGGCATCAGTGTCCTTCTGGGTCGGGCCTCTGCGTACAGCAGCGGCGGCGGCCTCTGGTGGCACCAAGTCTCGTGCGGAATCCCCAGAGGAGACCCTCCGCCTCCTGATCTCCTCGTAGAGCATTGTGGGAAGAGGACTCGCACTTGGGCAGGTCGCACTGGGAGTGAGCGGAAGGCCGAGGTGGCCAGCCCCACCAGGGCCCCGAGACAAGCAGCAGACGCACGTCCTGCGCCGGGCCTCACGGGGTCGTCGGGAAAGGGACAAGCTGATGCTGCTGGAGCCCTCGGCAAGCTCCAGGTCCCTCCTGCCTCTGCAGGGCTTATGCCCAGATTTCTTCCCCTTCTTCTTCGCTGGGGCCTTGTTCTGGGAGGCTGGAGATGCTGAGTCTGGCCTGGAATCTCGCGGGTCCTTCCCATGTACCAGTTCCACCTGCAGTGAGTGTGGTGCAGCCTTTGGCCACTGGCCTTCATTTGACCTTCAGCTCCTTCTGTTGTTGTTTTGACCAGCCCTGCCTGCCCAGCATGCGTCCCTTTGTTTGTGTTAGTCCCTGTCGGGCTGTTGAGCAGTGATCTGTGCGACAGGGTCCTGCGTGCGAGACGGGTCTGTGTTGCACCGTCAGTGAGGGGCGGCCACCCCAAGACTCGGGGCCCAGCTCACATTGCTCTGCCCCCCTCGTCCCCGCCCCCCAGAGGCCTCTATTGGCTTTCTGTGAATGCTGTAAATCTCAGCTTCTGCCCTCAGACTCAGCCTCTGCCTTCTGTTTCTAAACACTGGAGAAATATGAAGAGTACGCCTCTCATGAGAAAGAGCATGTACTTCTTCAGTGTCCAGCTAAAGGTTTTTAATCACAAGAGGCAAATGGTCAGAGCTGAAAAGGTCTAGCATGGGAGATACTGGCTTGAATTCTGAGTCTGACCTGGGTTAGGGATAGACTTTAGAATCAAAGGTCCTTTTATTACTGACTGTCCTGCTGGACTCTATGTTCCGAGAGAAAGCCAGTGGGTCTCATCCTGCTGGGAACTCTGGGAGTGGCTGCCTGGGGTTCTGGGTTGAGAAGGACATGTATCTCATCTGGGCTCTACAGGGAGGAGTCAGTTATTGATTAACTGTCTGCTGGAGCACAGGAAGTGCTGCCATTGATTAGCAATGTCTGCTGTGAGTACGGGAATGGGAAGTGGCCTTAAGCTTGCCAAGACTTTTTCATCCCTCTGCTAGCACTGGTGGAGCAGTTGAAACTGCTTGAGATAAATTTCCAAGGCCAAGGTGGCAGTGTTGTACATGAAATTGAAAAAGGGAGAATTTATTTTGCTTTTCTGAAGTCCTCGTTGTTTAGATCGTTTGGTAAAGGAAACATACTTTGGAGGAATATCTCAAACCCAGTATGTAAAAAACAAATCAAAACTTTACCCTCAAGGTAAGTAAGTAGAGACCAGAAATAAACGTTCAAAAAATGAACATTTGCTTTGTTGTCTTCAGATCCCCCATGTTTACAGCTGAGAGCTGCGGAGGAAGGCCAGGGCTCTCTCATCAAAAGAGTTGCTGAAGCGGGTGCTCTCGGCACTGCGTCATTTTCAGACCTGCTTTCCCCTTGTGGCAAAAGCGTCCCCACCAGCGCCAGGCAGAAGCCCCCCAGGAGAGGGTTCTGTGTCTTCCCATAGCTCCTGGGAGGCCTGAGAGAAAGAGATGGCCCTAGGGGGCACCTTCTGCTTGCTGCGCAGGCCTGCATCCCACACCCCCGGGAGCCAGGGGGCGCCAGTGTTCTCTCTTCCCAGCACACAGAGTACAATCAGCATACGTTTTTCTCAAAAGGAAAATCGGGGCGTCCTCCCGTCAGTGAGGGTGAATACAGGGTGGGAAAGGACGGCAGACGCCCCCCTGCAGGGACTCCTCTGCTCTGTAAGGCCTGGCCCCACGGCTCTCCTGAGGATGTGCTGTGTGTCTCCCTTCTCCCTCGGACTATTGCCCGGGGCAGCCGGCAAGGCCGGGCTCTGCCCTCTGCTGGGTTGTCTGACCATCTCCGCACCTCTCTGTGTCTTTTCTTGGGACGTTGATGTCCCGTGTAATCGATCCCCATCAGCAAGTGCCAGAAAATCAGTGTAACGCCCTAACTCCAATAGGAGGAAGAAATAAGAGGAAGGTAATATATAGTCAAAAGTAGATTTCAGTGTATATTGGCTGGGCACAATTGTTAGAAAAACATGAGGCAGTTCGGTGCTGGCACCTACTTACGGTGCAGAAGACCAGAAGCCGCCCTGTGAGAAGTGCAGAAACGAGGTGGCTGGCGAGAGTGAGAACTGGTGTCTTCGGTGTGTGGCAAGGGAATTAGATCGCAGGCTCTGTGGGAAGGGACAGGGCTGTCGGGACAGTGGAACGCACCGCGGGATGGAGCAACCTCTTGGCCTTGGCTTTCAGGGCCTCTGGTGTCCTGGCCCCACTTGCCAAGCGCCGGCAGCGTCCCATTAGCACTGGGGTGACCACCACCAGCGTCTCTTGCGTGTTGCTGATGCTCCTCGGATGGCCGTCCTGTTCCCAGAGTCGCGTCTCAGCTCTCTCCTCAGCGTCCTGCTGTCAAGGTCATTTGCAATGCCGCCATGGGAGTGTGTTCAGGTTTCAGTTGCCTCACTCTTAACACTTTGTGGTCCGCTCACGTATTAGTGCGTGTTTTTGTCACCAGTATCAGGTGGCCGCTCACGTATTAATATGTGTTCATCTAGTCTCCGGTTTTTCACGCCATGGTGGATTTATTTGGAATTATGAGGAGCTATTTCTTTGATCGTACTCAGTCTAGAAGCTTTACACATTGTTTTGGTGAAAGTGTAAGGTGTTTTATGAGAGATATTACAGTTTTTTTAATATCCAGTAGTTCAGGAGTTGTGTGTGTTTTATTGAATGCTTCTACCATTCATGCGGTGGCACAGAAAATGGCAGGCCCCAAGGGCTGGTAAATTTAAAGGGCACCAGCACACAAAGTGTTAAGAGTCCTTGGCCGGGGTGGAGGGTCCACCACACTGGAGGATCCATTGAGCCCCCCACTCTCCTTGGCCACAGAACTTGCTTCCCCAGGGGGTTGGGGGGGCTGGATCTTTCACTCGGCTGAGTCTCATTTGCAGAGTGAGTTGGCTCGTCCTCGTTTTTCAGCAAGTCCTTGTCAGCAACTGACAGGTCTAAATGACTTACCCAGAGCAGCCAAAGAGAGCGGAGTGCACTGGGGGTCTGGGTGTGCGGGCAGGGATGAGTGTAAGACACTGTGTCAGGGCAGGAATCAGGGGTGGCTTAGGAGAAACCGGTTTCCTAAAGTTTCATGCTACTGAGGTCAGCGAAAGATGGTTGGTTAGTTCCTACTCCCCGAACTCTTGCTCTGTGCTGAGCCTGGGTGAGCAGGGAGAAGATACGGCTCTCTCTGACCGCTAGCTGAGCAGTTCCCCGTGATCAGTGGGCTGGTCATTCTCAAAGGATGTGGCATGTCACGGGCTGGGCAAGCCTGGTGTGAGTCCTCCAGGCCGGAACCAGGAAGAGGGGGGTGAGGCTCTGGGGTGCCAGAGGTCAGGAGGCCCTGAGTGTGAGGGTCCTGCAGGTGCGCCTGCCACCTCTGGAGGTGTCTCAGCGGGTCCCATGGACCCCTGGCGCTTCGTATCTGGAACGCCAGGAGGGTGAGGTCTCTCGCCGATCTGGGCCTGGAGTTCGTGGAGCCCTGCTGTTGCGCGGGTGGAGCCAACTTTCTAATAGCGAGTTCTCTGGGTTGAAAGGCTGTGCCTCGCTCAGACTTTGGGGTCCACTGCAGTCACCGGGGAGCCTCCCCAGGGACCGTGTCCAGGCCGCTGCAGCCCAGTTAAGCCAGGCTCCCTGGTGGTCAGGCCCAGGCAGCTCAGGTCACGCCGGCGTTGAAAGCCGGAGACTTAGAGCAGCGCTTCTCAGACGCTGCCCCCGCCAGCTACCTGGCTGCTGCTTCCGGACCACACTGATGGGCGGGCCTGGGCAGGCCTGCTGCCTCTGGTTCCAGCACGCTGGTTCCCAGACCGCACTCGAGTGCGGGCGCGGACGTGCTGGCAGCGATCGGGAAGGGCGTGGGCGGCTTTTGAAAGACCCTCCCCTCAGGCCCCTGGCCCTTGGGAAATCAAAGACTCTTCATCTCAGAACTGTGTTGGGGGTTTATTTTTGTTGGGTTTGCTTGAAAAATGCAGGGAGTGCTATGAGAATCAGCACTGCTGGCTGTTCTTTGCTTCCAGCTTCATTTTAAAGTGGCCTGTGGGCAACCTGTGGTTTGGTCTGGATGTGCAAAGGGGCGTCCCACCGAACCCGCCGTTCTCCTCTTCCCTCCTTTCCTCGCTCGCTCAGGTGACTGGAGCTTCGGTCAGGGTGCACACAGGTGAGAATCCAGGCGGGGTTTGGCTGTGATGGGCCAGCCTAGAACTTCTTGAGAAAGTGCTTGTTCGTTGCCTTCACAATTGTGTGTAGGGTTTAAGAGCAGGAGAACATGAAACAGACGAGAGCCCCGTGTCCTGGAACCCCAGTGTGGCAACTGCTTTTTGTCTCCGTCTGTCGAAGAACAGTTCTGCCACGGCCGCGCCACCCCCAGTCTGCACGTGCCCCTGTACCCCGTTTGTGTGATAACATTTTCTCGTGTTTCTGTGTAGATTTCAAATTAGATCTAAATGAGTTCTCCCCCCACCCCCTTGAAATATAAAAGTTATGCACCAATGACTAAAGATCTGGGGAGAGCAGAGATGTTTAAAGGAGAAAATCCCTTGGACCTATCACTGTCGATGTGATTTTATTATCTAGGAGGCATTTTTTCCCCAGTCTATTTTATGTGTATTCATTTTACATAATTTAGATCATTCCGAATCTGTAAGTTGGCGGTTGGCTTTGAAAAGCGTTGACTCACAAGCTTTTGCTCATGTGACTCCCTCGCCGGGGCCTCGCTTTCCACTTGGAGTCCCCCGTTTGGACGTGCCGTCCTGCTTACGCCATGTCTTTTTTCTGAGCCAGCCCTCCCCTTCAGGAGGGGTATTTCTGTGAACGCAATTTGCTGTCACGCGTTCCTTTCACTTATTTTTACAAAAGTTATTACCTTCCGCTGGATTCTCGAAGCAGCACTCCCAGGCATGCCGAAAGGGTCTCCAGAGCAGGCCGCCCTCTGACCGCCGCTCGCTGCCACCTTAGTGGCCGTGTGGGTTACCGCGGTTTACCGAGCCATCTCCGTGGGTTCTGTCGGGCTGCTTCTGCTCGTCTGAGATTGCGGAGAGCAGGGTGGTACCGTGCTTCCGCGGCTCGTTCTCCTGCATCAGTTTCTTTCCTCAGTGTGACCCCCGCAGTGGGGTCACAGGGCAGAGGCTATGGATGCTTTGACAGTGTGGGTGTTGTGGGGTTCTGCTCCTGGGGGAGGCAGGAGCCTGTGCTAGCTAGAGCTGGAGCTGCTCTCAGTGTCATTCATCACTGCTGCCTCTGGCTGGGCCATGGCGGAAGGTGACGGTGTCCTTGGCATGAGTGAGATACCAGCTGACTTTCTGTTGGGTAGAGACACATGGGAATCCCCCAAAGGCGGGAGAGTGGAAGTGCCAAATGCATGAACGTCTGAACTTGGAACTAGGGAAGAGCCTCCTCACACACCGGAGGCCTAGGAGAGCCGATACATATTCCTTCCCGCCCCTTCCAGAATCTCGTGACCCACATGAATCGCCTAGATATTTTTCCATAAGAAAATGTTGACCGGGTACCTCCCTGGTGGCTCACCGGGTTAAGTCTCAGCACTGTGGAGCTGTCGGCAGCCACTGCAGCAGGAGTTCGATCCCCAGCCTGGGAGCTTCCCACAGGGCACAGCAGACCTCTCCTGTCTCCCCACTGCTCCCCTCAGCAGTGGATTTCAGTAGATCTGCCTGTTCTGCTCCCCACTCTGTCTCTGGTGAATCCTCTCACCCACACACACCTTTGGCCTACACCCCAGCTCTTATATGCATAAATAAATAAATCTTTAAAAAAAAACAAAAGGAAAATGTGGACCAGGACCAGGTAGGACAGAAGCATTGAGGCATCGCTCACGGCTGTCACGTGCAGCAGAGAAAACCACGTGCCGTGCAGTCTCTCCAATGCTTCCAGAATCCAGCCAAGGACTCAGGCTTTGCTGATGAACTACAGTTTTCCGGGCATAAGCAGCAAGGTATATTTGCACGAACATCTGCTTGTTGAAGGACGCGCCGCGTGAATGGCTGAGCATCAGGGCCGTTAGTCGTCAGCACCAGATGTTCTCTGCAAATGTGCATCAAACACGGACTTGGGCACTTCATCGAGATGCGGAGAGCATGCGGCTGCACGAGGGGGATGGCTGAGTCGGAAACGTTGCTCTGGCCCATTACTTTTCCCCACCCAAGCGCGGAAGCCGGAGGAGATAAAAAATTTTCCAAAACCAATAAATATGATGGAACTCTCATCAAAAGGTTATGATAATTATCCACGGGGGAGGGAAACGCATTTCCTACTCATGTACGCTCCATTTGCTGTCGTTTCTAATGAGAAGTCTAGAGGAGTAAATAAAAATAATAGAGCGGTTTGGAGGCACGAGAGAGCCCAGGAAAGGAGCACAAGCCACTGCTGCTGTGTGGACGTTGCTGTTTGTGCCACTGGAGCGAAATGGTGGAAATGGACCCGGCGGACCCCGCTGACCCCAGGAGCTGGAGGCCCCTGCGTCACGTGAACCCCTGGCTTCTCCTCTTTGTGTGGGAGAGGCAGGCTTTGTAACCTGGGTATTCCTAGAAAATAATTTTTCAGACCTTGCCTTTCCGGTTTGGTTCACAAGGTGGCAATTTCCATGTCAGCGCACATGAAGCCCAGGTCTTAAATATAGCCCGTGTGCGAATGCCCTGCGGGCGGTGACAGCCGAGGTGACATCACTGCCAAGCAACTTCTTGTTATTTCGGAGCTGGGCGGGAGCAACAGGAAGCTCGACGGAGGGGAGATATTCCTGGCAGTGGTGGTACTGCCGTTTCGGAGAGACAACTGTCGAGTCTAGTGATTCTGGAAGTTTGCACAGTTTATTTGTTCACTGAGTAAACAAAGTTTGCTGAGTTCGTACTGGGCGCCAAACCCGGACCGTGCAAAGGCTGGCGAGACCTCATCCACCACCAAGCAGCTCCGTCAGCAGGCAGCCGTCACAGGCACTTTGTCAGAAGAACCGTTTCTTCCAGCGCAGGCTCGCTGGGGCGCCCTGGACGTGGGCTTGTGACCGCTGAGCTGGGCGGAGGTGGACAGTGGGGGTCCCGGCATAGCACCTCCTACGCTACACACCCCCCGCCCCCCGTGAAGACCACACCAAAAGGCAGTTTAGAAATGGCCCCTGAGGATGGAATGGGGTCCTTTGAGTCCAGTTCTTTCTCACCCTGAAGTGTGGTCTCTAGTCTCTCCATTGCGTGGGGCCATTTTCTTTCCCCGGTGATTTCACTAGGTGTGAAGTTACCTGCATCTTGTTCGGTCTTCCTGTCTTCCCTCATCATCCACTTATTTGCCAGATTGCAGGTGCACTCTCTCCCCTTCTCTGAATTCTCTCTCAGCCCTCCCGATTTTGCATTCCTTTCCTGATTTTTCAGAGCATTTATCATCTGCCGTGTTGCCTGTTGCATTCACTGCTTTTCTCCTGTGTTTCTTTTATGTTATTGTTAGCTCAGGGGGCTGGGACCTCTGTCTCATTAGTTCTGACTGATCACAAAAGCTTTGGATGGTGCCTGGCCCACAGTAGAGCTCAGAAACCTACTAAATGAACAAATGCAAATTGTTAATTACTTCCCTTTTTGTTCTGCTGTGTTTGGCTTTTGCTTCTGGGGACAGGTCATTGTCTAAGATGGTTGCCAGAGCCCCAGCCATTACATCTGCATTCTCAGCAACAGGAAGGATGAAAGGAGGGGAGGAGGGAAGAGGGGGAGAAAGAAGGTGTGTGCCAGCTTCTTTAGGTAAGTTCCCCACAAGCCACTCCAAATGCTTTCTCTTATGTTTCAGTGGCCTGCACTTACTTCCCGGGGGAGGCAGAAAATGAGTTTTTGTTTTTCAGTAGGGCACATTGTCACACTCTAAATACGAGAAGGGAAGAGCAGTTAATTCTGGAAAGCCACTAGTGGTCTATGCCCAGTGCCTTGCACAAAGTAAAGTCACTTTTTTTGTTACGCAGAGTGACGAGGTAGCTTAAGTTCTAGTCTGTGGTCATCTGCACACCAGATTGCCTGTGTGGTGATGGGCAGAAGGACGTCAGCTCGTTTTGTATTAAGCACCTGCTAGACGTGTGGCCTTGGCATGTTTCTTTACCGTTCGGAGCTTCATTTTTTTGATCTGTAGAATGGGGCTGACGTGGAACCTCCATCCTCATGGGCGACGTGAGCATGGGATGCGGCCCCGCGGGTCACGCATGCGGTCCATGGAGGCCGTGGCGGGAGAGGCTCTCCCTGCCCCAGTCAGGGTGGTTCCAGGTGCGCGGGAGCCACGGGTGACGGGGATGGACCCTCGGTGGCCCAAGGTCACAGGGGCATTCCAGGCAGAGGGAGGCCTGGGCGCAGGGAGCGCACGGCCAGGATGACATGTGGAAGCTGCTGGTAGCTCTTGGCGGCCACAGCACAGGGTCCTGGAGTCCAGGAGTGTTTGGGGAATAGCTAAAGAAGGTTCTGGAAGGGCAACCTGGGGACAGAATCCAAGGTCACAGTGAGGAACTGGAGAAGGCCTTGGAGAAGGTGCTCGATCAGGGGTGGCCGCAGGCAGTTGCGTTTCCATCTCAGGGAGAATA
Source organism: Scalopus aquaticus (assembly GCA_004024925.1). NCBI lineage: Eukaryota > Metazoa > Chordata > Mammalia > Eulipotyphla > Talpidae > Scalopus > Scalopus aquaticus. Next base: position 37,513 of record PVIJ01010512.1, read on the forward strand.
GCAAGCCAGCAGGCCCGTCTCGCAGCGGGTGTGGGCTGCAGGGCCTTTGAGCCCTTCAGGCAGGAGCTCACGCTCACGATTTCGGATCTAAGCAGACCAGGGACCCCAGGGAGAAGACGTGGAGGGTGAGACAGGACAGCATCAGCTCTAACAAGCGCGGCTGCGGTGTCTGCTCTTGGACTTGAGCCCGTCCTCCAAGCAGACTTTGCTCCCTGGGCGTGGGTGGATCAACGAGACGGGATGTGTTTGTGTAGTTCCTCGAAGTTGAAGACCAGACCCAACAGCCCACATCCTCGGGTGACAGGGACACGGTCGCGGCATCCGCTGTGCACACTTCCGGGTATTCCAGGCAGGGGGAGAGAGTGCTTCGTTGGGCCTGCTCACTGCGCCCCTGAGCTGACACCCTTTTACCCTGAACCCACTGGCAGCAGGTCTTGTGAAGAGTCAGTGCTGCGCGTCCAACGCGTGCCTCCGAGACAGTGTCATGGCTGGAAGGGAGCATGTCTTGACCCGGGTGTAGCCCCATCCCTGTGTCACCCCAGTCCCAGTGTCAGCCGGGCCAGGTCTGTAGGGGGCAGGCTGGCCTGGGTTGCGATTTTGGCTCATTTGTGCAGGTTGGGGCGAATTTATTTTGACTCTTGTATCTGAAGTGGCAATTGCTCAGCTAGGGCAAGAGAATTGTCATTAATGGACAGTGTGCAAGGGGAGGCGGGTGCACCTGGATTTTCCTCCTGGGTTCGTGGCTAGTAGTGATGGGACCTTGGCTTTCCGAGGAATTAACTAGGCCGAGATGCTACCTGGCCACAGAGTGAGACACTTGCTCTCCGTTTGCTTCTGTGTCTTACGTAGCTCCAGTTACTGTGGCTTTTCACAAATCCATGCGGAGGGATGACTACCCGCCCCGGGGCCTGGCCGTTGCAGTTATTAACACCTCGTCTTGTTCCATCCGCCCTCCCCAACTCTCTTCTTGCTGGTGTTCCTTCAAAGCAAGTCCTGTTATCCGACCTGTACATATTGGCTGTCTATGAATTGCTGACAGATCTGAACTTAATCCATAAACACACACACACGATTATCACACCTAATGAAATTAGCCACAGTCCCTTGGCATCTAGTTTCTGAATTCAGAGACCCTTGGTCATCTCAACTTTTTACAGTGACTTTGTTTGCATCAATTCTGATTTTGTTTTTTAAACTATGAATCAACTCATGTCTTTCATGCTTCAGATTCACACTCCAGTCCAAGGCTTGTGTGTCTTTGAGATTGGACCCGTGCCTGCTGCTTCCTCTTTCTTCTGCTGGGAACGTCACACCCCCGGGCCTTTGCACGTCTGCTCCTTCTGATCTCTGGAGGGGTCCCTGCTGTCTGGAGCGGGTCTTTTCTCAGTCACCTTCTCTTACCAGTTCTGGTTTTCAGGGTGCTGTCCCCCTCGGCCCCCCATCACCAGGATGGCTTCTGCGCTGTGGCAGAGTCACTGGCTGGCTCTGTTGGCGTGTCCTTACTGTAGGGTTTTTCTTCCAGCCTGAGAGAAAGTCAGGGATAACAGAAGTTTCAAAAGAGGCCACCGCCTTCATTTTCAGCTGCAAGGAGGGACGTTTCATCTTCTCAAATATTGTCCTGTTGCCCCTTTAAGCTTCTTGGCTGGAACCCACCCCCACCCTGCCCACCACAGGCCTCACTCCTGTGTTTGCCTTTCCCCAAGTCTGTCTTTATGGCGAACGTTTAAATGTAGCTTTTCCAGAAGGTTTTATGTAGCAAGGCTCTGTCACAGGAAGACAAATAGTTGAGCTTTAAATTGGAGAAAAACAGAAGGCAGTTTGTCTGAATTGCTCCAGTTCTGCTCTCCTACCTTCTCGGTGTTTGAATTATGGAGATGATTTACCTTCGCTTGGAAGGTTGAACTGCTGGGAGGTGTTTTAACGGGGAATGTTAGATGAACGCATTAAGCACAATTAGATGTAAGGTCCTTTTTTTACTTTTATAGATTTTGACATATAAATAATTGGAGGTTTGGCTCTCTCTTGTTCTCCCATAAGAAAAGTTCTAGAAACACTGGAATGAGGTGTTTTCGGGGACTTTTGACAGCAAGCTTACTGTAATTGCCCAGAGAGGGAGAAATACAAACATAGTTACTTTTGGAGGTGGAGACTGGTCCTCCAGGCCTCAGCAGCCTTGACCTTGAGGTGGGAGAGCTGGCTTCCCTTTCCCTCTTTCTGAGCCCCGAGGTGGGGCGGGCTGGGCTGTCTGCCACGGGCCGTCAGGCTTTTCTTCGGTTTATCATTGCACGTCGCTGTGTGTCTCTCATCGGGGCCTGTTGCCTCTGCTGGGCTCCGCGTCCCAGCAAAGAGGAGTCTGGTTCCTTCCTTCATTCTGGCGCTTCCCCTTCAGGCCTGAGCCCGGTGCCTACCATGGGCCGGCGGCTGGCTCTGGTGCTGGGTGACCGGATGACGGTGGCCTGGGCGAGTTTCTGTGTCCCTCCTCCTCTCCCTCCTCCTCTCCATCCCAGGCCTTCCCCAGGCCTCCTCTGCCGGGTGTCTGTTCTGGACCCTCACTGCCCAGCTCCTGTGGGTGCTGACACCCCGCTCCCCGGCCACGCTGGGACGAGTGCCACTGTGCTGGGCGGAAGAGAGCGAGGACCAAGGTCTGGCTGGCACTTCTGGGGTAGTTGGTACTTGGAGAGAGGCTGTGTGTTGTGTTACTGGAAGAGAACTGTGTTCAGTCAACACCTTGCGAACAGCCCAGCCTGGCGAGCAGCTTCAGGATAACCAGCGTCCAGACCTGGCGAACGAGCCCCTTCCCGAGAGCCCAGGCCACGGTCATTACAGGTGAAGGGGAGGCTCTAGCTGCCTTCTCCCCCTGAAAGGTGACCTGGCTCCCTCCTTGGGGAGACTCTGGGATATAAAATAAAAGGGAGGCCGAGAGTGCCTTGGACCTGGAACTTTCTCTCGTTTATGCGCCGGAATGACCACAACCAGCAAGGAAACACCAAGTGGCCTCGAGCCCTGTTCTCAAGCGCTGCCGCTGTTCTGGGGGGCACTGCCTCTGGGGGAGAGCGTGCTGGCGGGTGGAGCTGTGTGGCTGCAGGTGGAAGCAGGCAGTGGGCTGAGGGAGGTGGGAGCCGACAGGGACATGGAACCGCAGGCCCCCGCTCCTGCGCCTGGTGGCGGGACGCACAGGTGGTGCTTTCGCGGCAAGAGTCCCGGCCTGCCCCATTGGAGAACTGGGCGCCGATGTCCGTCCCTCCCGGGCCAGCGTTTGACGTGCTAGCGGCGTGGCCTCCTGGGGGCCGGGTTTCCATCAGTCACGGCCTTTGTTTTGACTCACTGACTTGAGTTCCTTACAAAATGGATGCAGAGCAGGGGTTATTTTTCTTCATTTTCAGATGAAAAGACAAACCCAGACTCAAGAGCTCTCCTGTCTAGCTTCAGCTCACATACGCTAATATATTATGTGAAGAATCCGGGCACTGAACGCATCTGGCCTCACAGGCCCTGCCTGGGAGGTGCTGGCGGTGCCCTGTTCTTCCGTGCCCTGTTCTTCCTCTGATGAAGCAGAGAGAGCACGAATGCCCGCTGTGCCTCCAGGTGTGGGGATGAGACGGGGGCGTCCTCACCCACACTTGGCACTGGTTATCAGGTTCTGAATGTGACCTCAGTCCCACTGTCCCCAGTTCCTGTCCGGTTAACTGTGGTTTCCTTGATCCCACTTCCAAACAGAAATCATCTCTGCTGCAGACTGAGTTGTCCGTGGGGTGTGGAAGGAGAGTGGGGTTTGCAGCACATCTGCCTGCTGGCTTCAGCTCAGTCCTCGTGCCAGAGCGCTCTCGAGTTAATATGGTGTGAGTGCCAGTGGAGAGCGCGTCTTGTTCATTATCTTAGCAGTTAGCCCAATCGAAGCTTCCAAGTGACCCCTGACGAGGACTCCAGTCCAGCGAAGGGCTTCTTGGCTCCCAGCAATGGCTGGCACCTCTCTGAGCGTGGGAGGATTCCCTGCCAAGTTCCTCCCGGTCCCGCCTACTCCCCGGTGCCAGGCCCAGCCTTTGGAGTGTCGGTGCTGGCTGCCTTCCCCCCTCCGTTCTGTCTGAGACGGGCTCAGTGCCTCACGGGTTTGGCCTCTTCTCTGGGAAGAGCGAGAGCTAATTCCTGGTGGTCACCGCACAGACTCAAGACTTTTCATCTGCAAAGCTTTGGCTTCGGACGTCTTGGACTAAACTCTCCCCTAAAGATGATCCTGCAGTTGCACTGAACATGTTTTGAGACCCTAGTTCCGGAGACCACGTCTCCTTGGACATGGGGCTGTGTAATCAGAGATTTTCTCACGAGTAGGACTGAGATCCGCACTGATGGGGAGGACGCAGGCCTCGTGGGGACTGGGCTCATGGCCCTGATGAGCCTCTAAGGTAGGGTCAGCGCCCAAGGTCATTTGCCCCTTGGTCCCCTGCCATGGCAGACACTGTTGACCACCGCACCCCACGATGTGGCTCCTGACTCACTGATCAGAATGAAGTCAGTGAAAATCAGCTTTTTGCATGTCTCTCTCTCTGAACCTGCAGGAGGCCCTTTCCCAAAAGGGCAGGCCAGACAGACATCCCAAACCGATGTGCCTAAGACACCTGGGATGGCACCAAAGAGCCCAGGCCCCTGTGGTGGGCGTGGTCGTCACACAGCCAGACTCGGATGGAGGCTGCCCGCCCACCGCTGCCCGTGCCTGTCCTGCTGGCCCTGGCCACTGCCACTGCGCTCACTGCACGCGGCCACTGTCGTGCTCAGTGTCAAGTTTTCACGCGAAGGGACTGTTGCTTGGGTGGAGATGCTTGGCCGTCATCTGTTTTAGGCGTCACAGAGCAGAAGGGCTATGTGCTCGGCCCACCAGCGCCCCACTTCCGAAGGTCACAGCCGGAAGACGTTCTGAACAAAGTTTTTAAGTAGCTCAGCGCTGTTATATGATTGCATGCATAGGCAACGTCCAGAAAAGGCACATTTCTGGAGAAAGAAATTAGATTACTAGTTGTCAGGGTGGGGGAGGGGGGAGAGCTGCTCACAGACGCAGGGTGTCTCCTCGAGGGATGGAAATGTGCTGGGATTGGTGGTGGCGGCGAAATGTGCTTGGGCATATGCTAAGAACTATAGAATCGTGCACTTTAAAAGAGTGAATTGCGAATTACACCACAATAAAAAAAGGTGGAGCAAAAGTACTTGGGGATTTAAAACAAAATCTCCAAAATCTTAAATGCAGCCATCATCTCCTGAGCATTTAAAAGAGAACTTGGTGGCACAGGTGTCCGGCCGTCCCCCGCTTCTCAGTGACAGTAGAATGTCAGCCGCTGCTGGGCTGTCACTTTTGGGTCAGAACTAGCAGAAACTTGATTGCTTTCATGCCTTACCTGTTTTGGGGAGCAGTTTATGCATGCGAGGTTGGGGGGACCCACATGGGGCTCTTCTGGTTTCCTGGTGCCTCAGCGGATCGACACGGTGGAGCGGGCAGCGCACGCTGAGGTCACGTTTTTGACAGAGACGCAGTCATGACAATTTCTTCTTCTCATTTGCATACCCCCAGCCCCCAGCACGTGTTTCTGACACTTCACTCTGTTCCTGTGGTGGACATTGAGACCCACAGGTGTCCCTGAAGCCACATTACCCTGCTGTCTGATCCTTGGGGGCGCCCATGACTGTTTCCCCCTGGACTCCCCGTCCACTCTGTCTGTTTTGCTCTACACCCTGGGAAGCACGCCTGACGGACCCCGCCGCTGAGCTCTCTGCCTCCCGCGGGCTTGGACCCACTTGGTCAGCGGGGGGCCCTGGCGGGAGGAAGAAGATGGAGGCAGCTTGGTCACCGACCCCTCTGGCTCCCTCCTGGCAGGCCTGGCACCTGCAGCTCCTCTCACGTCTCACCCCTGTGCCGCGCTGAGTTCCCAACCTGGCTGCTGCCCTCCCCCTTTAGACCTGGAGGGCGCAGGCTAGTGGGCCTAGGGCAGAATGGTGAAGGCGGATGAAGCTCAAACTCAGGCTTGGCCTCGGGAAGGCCGCTCTGTGAAGAGCTGGGAAGCAGAATTTCTAGTCGGCGGACATCGATGCTTGGTAGGGTGCTGGTTTAGGAAAACCCGTGCAGTTGTCGATCTCTCTATACCGGGGCTCCTGCGATTCCCCGAGAATCCTTGATTATGTCAGTCTGAGGCTTTTAGAAGTTCAGCCGTTACTTTTCCCTCCCAGCCCAGTGTGACAGCTTTGGGGAGATTTAGTAGTGTTTACGAGTGTGTTCCTTTTCGGTTGATAATTTTTTTTAAACTTCTCACTTTGGAATGGGCTGGCGCTGGAAGCTGTGTGAGCAGCCTGAGCACTTGGCTGGCTTCTGATCATGGGGTTTTCTTATTTTGGGCATTGAAATTCACATGGAGCGTGTTCATTCATGCTTCTCGACTCACTTCTCCCACGGCTGTTCTCGGATTTGCATTGCCGCGGTATGAATGAATCAAGAATTTGTCGTGTTCTGTCTTTTGAGGAACAGATAAGGAGCACTTGTTTTATCAGTTCTTTTGGAAGAGACGCCGACTTCTTATTAAGTGAAAATACCTTGTCGCGTGTGGAAGCGAGTTTGAATGGTGTAGGCCCGGGTTTTGGCGTTGGAGTCTGTTTTTTTTTTAATTTTCTTACATTGTCGGTCATCTTCCTACAGTTATTGTTTCCCTTAGATGTGGCCCTCCCACCCATATTCCACCCCCAAACCACCACCCCACGCCCGCGAACCTCCCTCCCTCACTCCCATCACTCCTTCAGTGCACACTCTAGATGGATGGCTGGCCCAGGGCTTTGTCCTTTTCCTGTAATCTTGTCTTTTTCCTGGGCGAGGACTGAACTCTGGACGACCCAGGCCAGGTGCCCAGGCCCCCAGGCAGCGGAAGCAGGTCGTGCAGCAGAGCACTTCGGGAACCGGGTGGGCAGGTGTATGGAGTGCTTCTCCAGACTCTGACCGTGGACCTTCCTGTGGAATAGTAGGCGGTCCAGTTTCCTCCAGACTGGATGCTCTCTGGGTTCCGTCCCGCCTCGTCCGCACCGATGTCCCATCCATCCCGATGACTGTCGCATGATGCTGCTTCTGAGTTTTAGAATTCTGGCGTTGGGGGCTTTGTCGCTCAGTCCACCACGCACACGTGCCTTTGTCGAGGCGCCCTCTGCATCAGGGGCACCCCGTGAGCAGCCCCTTCCTCCTTGATGCAGACGCCTCCTCATTATTAGCTGGCATGGCTGGGCCTTGTCAAGCCTTTCAGCGATATAGTGGCATGAAAGATAACTCGCCTGTCATTTTGCATCTCAGGTCAGCTCACTTACATCTAAGTAAAGGGGAAAAGTGATGTGTGTAGTCAAAATCGTCGCTTCTCTCATTTCTGAGTGCTTATTCAGCTAGAACAGTTTCTACAAGCCTTCTTTTATAGGCCTATTTTTATCATTCAGATATTAAAAATAAACCTTGATTTTCTGAGCACTTCTGGAGGGGATGTGATCATTTAGGGCTCTTTATGAAAAACGTCAGAAGACCTAATGTAAATCAGCTGACACATGGGGTCCTAGGACCCAGGTAGATTTTTGCTTCAGGTATGGCTGGGTCCAGGGTCCACCTCTGTTCCTCTCTGTGTGGGCCTCGTTCTTGTACAGAGTTTCCATTGGCAGCTTCTAGATGGACACAGCGGCTCCAGCTGTGTGTATGTGGTGTGTCTACTCTTGTGTGTTTGTGGGTGTGTCCTGGTGTGTGTATGAGTGTATACTGTGTGGGGTGTGTCCTTGTGTATGTGTGTACATCTGCCTGTTTGTTAAAGCAACGAGGAAAGACCCCTCAGGCAGGGAGTCCTTTCAAGGGGTGCTCAGAGCCTCTCCTTGACGGGCACCGAAGGTGGAGAGGGCTCCTTGAGGAGCTCAGGAGGGGGCGCTCTGAAGAATGACTGACTGATGCCCGGGGCTCTGTGGAGGGTGGGTATGTGTGCCTCTGTGTGTGTGTGTGTGTGGGGTGTTCGTGTGTGTGTGTTGATGGTGACACCAGCTGCGGACTTGACTGTTGCCACCCAGGAGGCCCTGAATACAGGGTAGACAGAGCGAGGGTGATTGAAGGCTCTCGAGCTGCTGGAATGACCGTGTGGGAGGGATGGGGGAGTGAGTCACCCCCCCAGTTGTCCTGTGGCCACACAGACACTGAAATCAGGGCAGAGAAGGGTCCATCGTGGCCAGATAAGCCGTTGGGAGACTTCTGGCAGTGCCCTCTGCTCAGGGTGAAGGGCAGGAGATCCTGGGGGCAGCCAGGTCAGCTCTGCGCCCGAGCGAGGCGGAGAGCTTCACCGCTGGATTGCAGCCAGCGCCGCGGCAGCCCTGGCCTGGTTTGACCCGAGCCAGGCTGGAAAAGGACTTAACCGTGACAGACAAACCCCGCATGCGGCTGTAACGGGCCTGCAAGGCGGCACTTGAGCCGGTACAAAAGCATTCTCAAAGCTCATTAAAACTCCCACGGGATGGGTTTATTTTCTGTGTGATAACGCTGTTGGTGCTTCCTAAAAATGAATAATAAAAGGACTAGGCGGTTACACAGAGACGGGAAAGTGGAATCCGTCCTGGGTGGCTTGTCCGAAAGTTGCTAAGCTCTGCCTCCTCTTAGTAAACAGCATGTGTAAGGAGATTCTGTGTTTGGTGGTTTTCCTCTTGGATTGGGGGTGAGGAGGAAAATGGTTCTATAAATTGAAAGCCTTGTTAATATTTTTTTAAATCTCGAATTTGTTGTCCCTGAAGTAGAAGGGTTAGTAAATAGCTTAGTGGAGAATGGTAATTTTATTTTGGTTGCTACTCAAATAACTCCTAAAAGGAGATTGGCCTGGGAATAATTATGTGTGGGGATTATTCTATTTCTAGGGTTGATGTTCAAGGATTATCTAAATTGTCACTAATCTATGACTGGATGGCAATTTACTCAAGTTTTCTGTTATAAATTTGCAGCAGGGGCTGCCTCCCTGTCAGAATGGGTTTCATTATGGACTTAATTGTGTGCCCCCCAAATTTGTATGTTGAAGCTGCAGCCCTCCCACCTCCAGCCTGGCGGGACTACATTTAGGCCTTGAAGGTGGCAAATGAAGGTTAAATGAGGTCACTCAGCATGAAGGGTGAGGAGGCAGCAGGGGGTGGGCAGCGAGGGCACAGTGGGAAATGGCAGTGAGGGCAAGCCCAGGGCAGAGGTCTCAGGAGAAACCAACCTGTTGGCACCTTTGTTTTGGGGTTTTGGGCCTCCAGAAACTGGAGAAGTCCATTCCTGTTGTTCAAGCCACCTCGTCAGTAGTATCTGGGGGCACTAACACACTAGTAGGACCTGTCTCTTCTCTTTCCCTCCCTTTGAGGGGAGCAGGTGTGAATCACGGGCTCCTCACTTGCTCGAAGTGAGTCACAGGACAAGCTGATGAACCACTCTGTGGGCCGAGCTTTCTGTTTCGTGTGTGTGAGACATGTACAGAATGTGCCCCCGGGGCTGTGTGTTGTGTGCAAGTGTGTTGCTTTAGTGTGGACTGTGAAAGTAAAGGACTGTCTGAGTCCTGCTGTCCGCTCCATGTGTGGGTGCTTGGTCCCTTGGGGGACCCTCCTAGTTTCCAGGGCCTTGTACCCAGGCATCCCACTGGGGTCTGTGAGCGAGGCGTTGTGGTGTGGGGGAATCGGCTGGCCCCGGGGCCATGCTGGGAGCACTGTGTCTTCTGCTGGGTGGCCCTCAGCTGGCTGCTGTGCCGCTCACGCTGTTTGCTCGGCCGTGAGGGGGGTGGGAGGGCACTGGGGCCTGGCCTCCAATGTGATCGCCCCCCCCCCCAGTCCCTGTGGTTTTCCTTCCCTGGTGCAGGCATTAGCCTGAGCCAGACCTTGAGGAAGCACATGCCCATCTTCTCCAGGGCAGACCTAGAGCTTGTCCCCCAGCGCTGACAGCAGATGCCATAGAGGGAGCTGGTGAAGTTTGGTCCAACTTGAACAGTGCTGTGCTTTCTTCGGGTGACGGGGCAGTTGTGTAGCACACGTGACCTGCCTGGCGCACGCGTGGTTGGTGCATGTGCAGGCATGCCGAGCTTGACTCACTGGTATTGCTTTTTCTGACATTGTCACGTCGGTGTCGTGGTGTAAAGCAGACAAGTTATTATGGTGGGTCCCAATTCCTACGTATCCGCGACCTGCTTTGTCTTAGGAGAAAAGGATTTGCAAATGTAATATAAAAGTGATTAAGTGTAATCTCAGTAATAATGAATTTGAATTGGAAGTAGCAGTATGAATAATGAGGTGTTTGATCTTAAAAATAAATGTTTATGTACATGACTAGGTACATATTCCTAGGTGTAGATACCTGTAAAATCTCACAATACCAATACCAATACTACTCCCACAATATAGTTGCTGAAAGAGAAAAATTTTGCATGTTCCTACATCCATATAGACTATTGGGAAATATTCTATCATGAGTCACCTGAGTGCCAGCGTACTTTCTCCTTGGGGGGTGTCTATACTGTAGGTGTAGATTTAATGCTTTGTACCGGTTTTGGGGCTCTATGTTATTTTCACTGTCTCAGGCCTCTTCCCTGATGATTCTGGTCCCAGGGATAGCGCGTGGGAATAATGTTTCCAGAGTCCTTGAAGACTCATTGGTGCCCTTGATGTGAAAATCAATTTGGTGGATCGCAAATCTTTAGGTCTCATCTTCCCAACTATCTCAGATACTATTACATCCTCCTGAAGTGTTGCTGTGAGAACTGGAGGATGAGCTCATTCTTTGCCCTCAGCAGTCCCTTGCCCAAAGGGGTTCATCCTGTGGCTGAGGCGCCGCGATTTCACTGGCGTCATTCAGAGTGACTCTTCTCAGGCACAACGCCTGCTTTTTCAACGTGTAATTTCAAATCTCTTTATCACAACAGTTTTGTAAATCACAATTTTTCATATGTGTTCCTTCCCTTTGTTTTTTTGTCCAGGGCCTTTTGTTCTCTCTGTTGTCTGCCTTTAATATTTGTGACGTAATCACAATATTTTTTTAATCTCTTGTTTTGTTTCCTTTTAATTTTTTGGGGTTGGTTTGTTTTTTTCCCCCTTTGTACAGAGCTTGATAATTTCACTTTTGGCATGTTCCTTCTAGTCAGTCTTGATTTCTGAAACTTTTCCTTTGATTGCCTGAGTTTTGTCACCTCGTGTTGAGTTTTTCTAATTCTGGCTCATGTTCTTTCATGTCTTGTGTCATTTTCCTACAGCCTTTGTAGCTTGGTTCAAAATAGGTCACAGACATGTGGGTGTTTCTGACCTGCCCTCGTTATCTGTAGCTGTATTCTGCTTCTGTTCTCTCTCATCTTCTGTCTTCCCCTGGAATCTTATCTGGATGCTTCTTTGTTGCTCTTCTTTCTGAGGGATTAGGAAACTGAACTTTCAGAGGCGGCGCGGGCGGTTGAGGGCTGCGCTTGCTGAGGCTTGGAGCGCCCCCTTCAGCCGGGTCCGTGTACTGACCGGCCATTTGGCTGACTCCGGCTCCTTCCTCTGCTTGGACCCAAACTTCCCACCTTCATCGGGACTGCGGAACTACGATTCCATTCCAGGGCTGCTTTTCTCCATGTGGGGCCCAGGCCGGGGAGGGGAGGCCCGGGTGGTCAGTTCTGAGCATTAGCAGGGGCCAGGCCAGCCCTCAGCTTCACTGTCGTGCTCTTGCACTCACTGCCTCAGGACAGGGGACCCCTCGCAGCTTCTCTGTGGTCCTCACCTAGGCCCAACATGCTTTCCTTTCCAGGGAGTACCTCTTGGTGCCTTGGGGGTTCTTGGGGGTGTTTCTTCCGATGCCTGGTGGCTCCCCGCTGCCCTCTCCTACTCAGATGCTCATGCCCCACAGGCCTTGGGCGGTTGGTTTTCCTGCCTGCTTGCATTTTGGGGGTTCTGTGGGATACCCGCTGTCTAGCTTTGTTTCGCTATCTAGTTCTTTTAAATATATTTAGAGAGATTTGAAAGTCATGCTGCCATCACTACTGTCTTCCTAGAAGACAGTGTCAGACAAAATAATCATTTAAAATAATACTAATAAATCCCTTCTTCATAATCATCCATCTGGACTAAATATAGAAGGAGGAAGCTGCCCTTCACGCTGATGTGAGGTGAGTAGTCGGCTGGCAATAGGCCTGTTGACTACAGTGGGTCGGAGCTGCCTTTGCTTCCCCAAAGCGATAGCTCTGATGGCTCCTTCTGATCCGCCTTCACCCAGAGCACAAGTGTCCAGCCAGGTGCTGCCCAGCCGGGTGCTGCCCCGGGACTCGGGGCCAAGATGCCTTTCCTCAGCCCCCAGCCCTCTGCTCCAGGCTGACTGGTGTCTTCTCACCTCCGGTGGGACATGGAAAAGTCATCTTGAGCCTTGCTTTTGGCTTAGTTTATTCATCAAACATGTCTTATTATATAAAAAACCCCTAACTCTTTATTGAGAAAGAGTTCAAACCTGTGAAGAGGTCCAAGACTGACACGGCGAACCTGAGTGTACACACCCTTCCCCTGCCGCCCCCCCCCCCCCCCGGTTGTTAGGATTTTGCACATCTGTCTTTATTTTGACTCTTTTCTTTAATAAACAAATGTGTGTGCGCGCACACAGATACATTTTTTCCTCTCAGCTATTTGAAAGTTGCTTGTGACGCTGTGATTCTTACTCCCAAATCCTACATCTGACTCCCAGGAACAAGGACCATCTGGACGGTATCACGGTATTATGGTCATGCCTGAGAAGATCTGCGATTCGGTGATACGTGACGTACAGCCCGCGCTCGCGATCCCCTAAGTGCTGCCAAAGGGCTGTTTCCCTCCACCCCTGCCTGTCCAGACCCAGCACGGCCGCTGGCTCTCATGTCACCAGACTGTCCCTGCACCAGGCTTCTGTGCCGGGCATGGGGTCCTGCTCTCAAGGAGCTCGTCTTCTAGAAGCAACCGTGTTGCAAATAAGAGCAGCAGGAATTTGGACCTCCTAGAACTTCCTGCTGGTGCCTTTATTCACAGTTTCAATTCACATTTTTCAACAAATGGCATCTCGTTCGCTCCCGGTCTTCAAACCCACCGTGCCCGGTCATCTTCCTGGATTCCAGACGAGTCCATCCGGGTTTGGCCGCCGACCAGTGTAAGAGCATTTTACTGGACGTTCAGGCACATCGTTCTGGGCCTCTTGCATTTTCTGCCGGGAGCCTGGAGACCAGAAAACGGGTATTTCCGTTTAGTGGTATCTCCTGTAGTTTTTCATTAATCCATCCCCAGGGTGCGGGGTGGAATTGAACACAGCAGAAAGATGTTTTAATCAAGAAGGCAAGCAGCAGTGACAGGCAGCTCGAAGGCGCCTCGTTTTCTTTTTTGCCTTGTTAGCCGGCAGTCGTTAGCTGTCTGGGGAGAACATTTGTGTGTCCTCAGAATTGTGGTAGGTACTTAGCTCCTGTGGGCCTGATTTCCTGTCAGGGCAGATGTGTCAGTTTGAGCGGGTCAAGGACAGTTTTCCCATCAGCCACCACGTAGGGGAGGTGGTTGGTGTGGACCTGGCCTCAGAACCCTGTGGTGGTCTTATTGTAATATCTTTCCCTGGCTTTGACCCCGAAACTCCAGCCCATCGGCTCCCTAGAATTTGCCGGATGTGTGTCCTTACCACGGAAAGTTTTCCCCTCACCCATCGAAGGGTTAGCTGTTGACATCGTGGCCTCAGTATTGATAATTCCTAAGGACACAGGCTCTTTCTTACATAACTGCAGTGCAAGGATCAAACCAGGGAAGTTGACGCTGAGGCAGTGTTAGCATGTAAAGTGCAGCCCATGTTCCTGTTTCACCGATTGAGCCAGTGAGGCCTTTTATGGCCATTTTTCTTTGCCTGATCCAGGCTATAGTCGAGACCCAGGCGTTGCATTGACTGGTCCTTTCTCTTTAATATTCAATTTGGAGCAGGTCCACAGCCTGTTTTTGTGACCTTGACTTTTTTCTTTGTAGACCATCCCTCAGTTTGGCTTTGTCAGCTGTTCCCTCAGGATTGGATCCAGGTTATGTGTTTTTGACAGGCTCGTGAGGGTTTTTGTAATCTGTTTCCTCTTGGGCACTGACCAGCAAGTCGACTAAGCTCAATAGCAAGAAGTCAAGGCTCAGGAGGCCCCCCGTGGCCCAGGCAGACCTTGGCTCACACCTGCCGGGCTTGTGAGATGTGTTTAAAAACGGCGAATTGGTTTTGAAAAACCTTGACACTCTGCAGAGAGATCCTGATTTCCAGCAGCTCCTGAAGAGTTTGAAGATCTGGCAACACTGGCTGCTGCCTGTGTGTCTGGCATGGCAGCTGCCCCCTTCAGCTGGGCACACATGCTGCTTGCCTGTGCTTCCACCCCTCGCCAATGCCGGGTGGCAGCTTCCTGGCGGCCCCTTTATGTGCCTGCCCAGCCCCCGTGCGCTGGTGACTCAAGCCTCTGGGATCGCTTTGCGGTGATGTCCGCCGTCTTCTGCTCCCGTGTGCCTTCTTCCTGGGCCCCAGCAGGAAACAAGCCATTGATATCTGCCCCTCTTGCCTGTTCGGCCCTCTGGCAGGGAGGCTGGCTTATCTGGGGACCCAGTCCTACCTCCCCTGCCAGGACACTGTATTCGCTCTCCCCAAAAGTAGGTAGTCACATGGAGGACCCCAGGGGGCCCCAAACTGGCTGGCATGGAAGCCTAATTCAGTGAGGGGCCCCATCAGCTCCCAGCTAGTGTGGGAGTCACTCCATCCCTGGGGGACTGGGGAGGTCTGACAAGTGTTTCTCGAGGAGGTGAAGTTGAATGGGGGATGTGAGCTAGTGAGGGGACGGGCTGGAGAAGAGCACTCGGTGTAGATGCCTGAGCTGGAAATACTTCCGGGGCGATCAGAGCCACGCCCCAGCTCCTCCTTTGTTTCCCTGGAGAAACTGACCCTTTGGGTAAAAGTATAGTGACAATGGAGCCCCGATTTATGGTTTATGAGTTATGATAATAACAGTAAGAATAACATCTGTCGAGTACCTACTATATGCCAGACATTTTGTGTGTGTGTGTGTGTGTGTGTGTGTGTGTCTGTGTGTGTCTATACACACTTATTTTAATTCTCCCTGTAGTTTCTCAGGCAAGTACTTTTTAGCATCCCGTTTTGTAGGTGATCAAACCAGAGCCCAGAGAGGTTAAGTGACTTGGCCAGCATCACACAGAGCAGAGCCGGCATTCACATAGCCCTGTCTGACCTGAATACTTTTAATGGCACAAAGACCTCAAGAGCTACCTTCTTGGCACGCACATGTCCCAAGAAGTGACTTTGAATGAGTTTTGAGTGAGTAAAATGGCAATCAAAGATGATTCAGGCTATTAAGTCGGAAGCCGTGATCTCCCCTTTGTGCTCAGGATGTCCTGGGTGCATGTCGTCTGCTATTAATTACCTTAGTGAGTTACTGGAATGGTCTGGGCAGCTTCCCTGGCTCTCAGTGGGAAAGGCGGGGGCCAGTTTGCCATTCGGAGTGGAGTTTACCAGGTGGCTAATGACGTGGCATCTATAAAAGAAATAGCAAAAGGATGGCAACGGGAGAGTGGGCACTAAGACCAGACAGGCTTTTTATAGCTCCCCTTGCCCCAGCTGGCAGAGGAGATGCCACACAGCATGAATCAGAGAACAGTGAGAGAGATGCAGACTTCCTGGGCTCCCAGGCCCCTGGCAGCCCTTGGCCTGTCTGGAAGAAAGAAGTGGGCAGGTTGCTTATGTGCGGGAGAGGCCACTGCTCTCTGACTTGCTCTCTGGGTCCTCACTCCCACTAGGGTGTGGCAGCTCAGCCAGGCAGTGAGTGGTTCTTGGCTGAAGTGTGGCCCAGAAGTGCACTGGAGGCCGGGTGAAATGCAGATCCAGGCCCGACCCAGAGAGAGTGATGGCCGAGTTCTGCAGCTGCACTGGGGGTCTGCCTTTTGCCGGGTTCTGCAGCGGCACTGGGGGTCTGCTTTTTGCCGGGTTCTGCAGCAGCACTGGGGGTCTACTTTTTGCTGAGCTCTGCAGCTGCACTGGGGGTCTGCCTTTTGCCGGGTTCTGCAGCAGCACTGGGGGTCTGCCTTTTGCCGTTAACTTTTTTTTTCGCTCCTGAATATGTTAGTGTTTCCTATAGGCAAGATGTTCTTCTGATTACATACAGCAATCCAGATGAAGACATGAACATCCATGCATCTCTACTAGCCAGTCCTTACTGCATACTCACTTCAACTGCTTGTCCCAGTATTGTCCTCTTTCGCAAAACAACTTGGTCCCAAAAGACTTGTGATATTTAGTTGTCACAGTTTCTCTCTGGCCTTGACTCTTGTGACCTTGACCTTTTTTTTGAGATTCTAGGACAGTTAGTTTTACAGAATGTCCCTCAATTTTGTCTGTTTGTCCTTTGCTTCCTTTTTTTTTTAAAGATTTATTTATGCATAGAAGCTGGGGTGCAGGCCAGAGGTGGGGGGTAGTGAGAGGGTTCACCAAAGACAGAGTGGGGAGCAGAACAGGCAGATCTACCGAAATACACTGCTGAGGGGAGCAGCGGGCGAGGCAGGAGAGATCTGCTGCGCTATGTGGGAATCTCCCTGTCCTGGCATTGAACTCATGCCACAGCTGCCGACAGTTCCACAGCTCTGCGTTTAACCTATTGTGCCACCAGAGAGGCCCTGTCCTTTGCTTTCTGATTGGATTTGGCATGTGCATCTTCACGGGAGTCCACAGAGGTCATGTGTAGCATCCTTAGTGACCTAGCAGGGGGTTGGGGCATTACTGGACATATTGACTGATCCCCTGACTAAGGTCAAATCTGCCACCCTTCTCGCCTGTGCAGTTGGCCTTTTCCTAACCTTTGCAATTAATAAGTGTTTTGCAGGGAAGAAGTTGGAACCCATGTAAATATTTCCTTATATATTAAACTTCCCATTTATTCCTTGATGATTTGTGGATTTCTCTTTTATTCAGTAGCTTATGATCTACTATCACTGTTTGATGTTCACATCATTGCAGATTTGTCCCACAGGGACACTTATGAGCTGGCCTGCGTGTCCCTTTGAAATGCCCCCATGAGTCTGCAAGGCCACTTTGGATTCTAATCCAGTCCCACAGTGGTAACTGCTGCTCCTCTCGCTTTAGATTTTTGTTGCCCCTTCTCTGACAGCAGGAAATCTGGCTCCCGTTGTCGAATCTGCCTCGTTGTTTGATGCCTTTCCCCATTGGTAACGCTGTCCAGTAGCTTTGGGCCCGACGGTGCTGAGAGGGCTGGGGGAGGTCTGCTTTCCGAATAAGCGCCCGCAGCTGACCCCGTTGTAGGGGACGCTCCTCCTCCGACCGCGTGTGGGACTAGCAGGCCTAGTGCTTGAAGTGTGGACTTTGGAGGCACCAATCCCAGTTACACCCCTGGGTGACCTTGGCCAGGCCCCAGGCGGGGGAGCCTCCCCCCCCTCATTTCCAGACCAGGGCTGGTCATTACAGTGTTGGACTTGCTGGTCGGGTCTCTGCCTTCTCTCTGCACTTCCCTTCCCACTGGGGTTCCTGCCCTGGTCTGGGACAGGAGGGGGAGGGATTGTCAGTGGGGAAGTTCTTCTGGAGCCACGATAGACAGGTAGGGCCGACAGGTAGGCCTGTGCTGCGCTCCAATGGAAGGATGGGGGTTACTGTGTACCGGGGAGGGGCTTTGGTGCATTCTGCCACTGCTGCCCTCTTCTCTCCCATGTCAGGCCTCGGGTCTTGTGGAGAAGAGTGTGTCAGCTGCCCCCCTGGTTTGTCTTTTCCCTCTTGGCTGGCTCTGGGTCAACCAGCAGTCCGACCTCAGGCCCCACCGCTCCATCTGAAGACAACCAGCCAGCCAACCCTGGACTTGGCTTGGAGGTTCGCAGGGTTGTGCAGCCAAGCGGCCTTGGACCTCGGGCCTTGTTGCTCAAAATTCGAGGTAGATCAGCCGACTGGACCAGGACCTGACCCGGACCTGGGCTAGAACCTGGTCCTAGCCTTGAGGCTTGTGGGGTCCAGCAACCCGCAGCTTGCAGCCAGCAGCCGGCAGGCTGTGTGCAGTGTGCACGCAGGAGGCGAGGGCCAGCACTGAGAGAGAGGTTGATGCTCTCCTGGCCCGGGAGGAAAGCAGATGCGGTAGCCAACCTGGAGAAGACACCAGAGGGCGTCTCTCAGGGAGAGCGGCCTGCCTCACGCCACGTGGGCCCTCCGGCGCGTGCGCCAGGCTCGCCATGGTGGCCCCACTTTGCTGGGAAGCCCAGAGCGGGAGAGCAGGAGCAGGGAGTGCTTCTGTGAGAAGGTGGCCCTGGAGAGGCCGACACATTGCAAATGTGTCTGTGCTCACAGGAGCCAGCACAGGGGAGGTGCGGACAGAGGTCAGCCCGGCCTCGGCGAGGCGCAGGTGTCGACGAGAGCCGGGCTGCTGTGGGCTGGGCTCTGCGCAGGCAGCCTCTCAGGTCGTCTGTGCTACCGTGCAACCCTGAGCAGGCGCAGCAGGAGGGGAGGGGTCAGGCCAGGGCCAGCCTGAAGTGTACTGCGATTTTGGGGTGCGGGCAGTCGTCTACGTGACAACTTGGAGCAGGTGCGGGTGCCCTGAAAAGCCTCCTTCCCTTCCCGCCTCCACCCCTCACTGCCTGTCTGTGTCTGCAGGTACCCGAACACCTGGCTGACCTGCCCCTCCCGGACAAGCATTGTCTCGTGTCATTGTCCCCCTGCACATTAAAGGGGTGTGGATGCGGAAGTACTCCTTAAAGGAAGACGCAGAAGTAGGAGTTCTGTTCATTGTGGTGACAGACCTAGGAGGGTTGTAATGTCTCTAAAAGGATGCTGGGCTTCAGGGAGACTACCAGGGAACACCCACAGTTTGGGGGAATGGGCATTTTTTATTTTTTGCTTTGTGTTTTGTTTTGCAGTGACCTTGCAGTACTTCTGTGTGACTGCAAAGCCCACAAAGCAGGGTGATTTGCGCCCCCCTTCCTGCTTTGGGGCAGTCGTGGTTTTGAACAGTCTGGCGACTCGGCCACATTTTAGTAGTCGGGTGTAGTCACGGGTAGTGCCAGCCTGGCACCCACCAGACGGTGGAGCCGAGGCACCCTCTCACCAGGCTCTGGTCTGGGGGGGAAGCAGGGTCCCCGTGGGTGTGTCTGGCAGGGGGGTTGGGATGCCTGTGAATTACCAAATGCACTTTACAGGTTCTCTGGTTCTGTTTTGAGTAATTACCCTTTGAGTGGTGCTGTCTGGGGCTGCTGGCGGTGTGTTCTGACACGGGGGCAGGCGTAATTGCTCTGGCTTGCAAACATTAATTACGGCCGTCATCGGGAGCTGCTGGAGAGGCCCTTGCCGCCTCCCCCGTGGCTCGCTTCCCCTCCTGATGCTTTTAAAGGAAACTTCAGGGTGGCCAGCAGGCGGGCTTAGGGGCTGGAGGGGGCATCGGCAAGGCCTTCTGGACTCGCACTCGTGACGGTCTGAGCGCGCCTGTCTGTCCCTGCCGCCGCCCTGCCCTCCCCAGCCCGGCCACCATTGTTTCTTGCCTCTGCTCTGTGCTCCTACTCAAGCGCTCATCGGATGCGTGCCAGGTTGTGAATGTCACCTGCATGATGGGGGGAACCCAGCCTTTCGTGTCAGCCCCTCCATTTCTGTTGCCTGAACATAGTAGGGGGCGCCGTTGTTTCCCAGGGACAGTTTCAGCTTTGCAGGATGGAGAGTCCAGGAGGTGGACAACGGGGGTGGGGCTCACCAAGGGGATGTGCTTGGTGCCCTGAATTGTCCCTGCAAACACGGTCTTGATGAATTTTGTGTTGTGTGTACTTGGTCACAGTGAAAAATAAGAATATAAAAAGAGAAAGAGAAGCTAAGGAGATGGGGAGACGAGCCCGCGCACCCGAAGCTGGCCCGGCGCTGCCCCCCTCCCTGGCTTGCCCGCGGGCGGCTCACTGTCTCAGCGATGCGCCTGGCAAGGGGGTCCACCCAGCTGCCTTCCGTCAGGCACATCCTCTACGGCTTACTTATCCCTTAACTCCACTTTTTGGTCTTAATTTACATACAGTAAAATCCACTTTTTAAAGACATACAGTCTTGTGCCTTGTAACACTTGCACAGGACGTTGAAACCCTGCCTCCGCCGGCCTGGGGCGCATCACCCCCCAGCTCTCTCCTGCTCCCCTTTGGGCTCAGAGCTGGCTCCTTGCCTGACCCCTGGTTGCCGCTGACCTCCGTGCTGCCCCTGTAGTCTTGCTTCTCTAGCATGACGTAGACATGGGATCGTGCAGTATGGTCTTGACACTGGTTTTGCCTCATGGAGGTGAATCCCTTTGATGAGGTTGGGCGGCCTATAGTTGTTGACTAACGGGGAGCCACAAAGGAAGCCTCTTAGAGCGAGACACCGACGCCATCAGAGCAGTGACGTTGAGACTCGTCCGCAGTCCTTTTCACGGATGGGTAGTTTGTAAGGATGTCCCTGCTTCGTCTGTCCATTGCCCCGCTGAGTTGCTTCCAGTTTTTGGTGATGATGAATAATGCTGCTGGAAACATCTGTGTACAGTTTTTGCGTGAACCATAAATTTTCATTTCTCCAGGAAAAATACCCAGAAGTGAGTTGTTGGATTGCGACAAGTGAATGTTTGATTTTATAGAACTCAGTTTCCAGGAGCAGCTGAACTCATTGGTATTCCCACCGGTAGCAGATGAGAGTTGCATTTGCTCTGCATTCTCCCCAACACTTAATATTGTCATTAAATTCTTTTTAGCCATGTTATTAGGTTTGTAGTGGAATCTCATGGTTTTGTTCCGTATTTCCCTAGTGACTGATGATGTTTGCCGTCTTTTCATGGGCCTGCTTACTGTGTGTATTTTCTTTGGTGAGAGGTCTATGCAAATATTTTGCCCCTACTTTTTTTTTTAAATGGGATATTTTCTCTGTATTAAGTTTTGAGAGTTCTTTATATATTTTGGATACAGCAAATATTGTCTATACGATTTGCAAATATTTTCTACTAGTCTGGAGCTTGCCTCTTCACACTGTTGACAGTGTCTTTCACAGAGCAAAACCAGTTAAACATTTTCTTCTGTTACAGGTGACGCTTTAGGTTTGATAGCTAAGAAGACTTAGGCGTGAAGATTGTCTCCCAAGTTTTAGAGTTTTTTGTTTAATGTCTGTGACCCACATTGAGTTAGTGTTTGTACCAGGCATGAGCTATCAGTTGAAGATCATTACTGGTTTTTATATGTGGATGTCTAGGTGTTTCAAACCCTTGTGCCAAACAGCCCATCCTTTCTCCTAAATTGTCTTTGTACCTTTGTCAAAAATGACTTGGCGATATTTGGGGGAATTTATTTCTGGACTCTTTGTTCTGTTCCATGGGTATATGTGTGTCATTCAGCCTCAGCCACATTTCATGATTGCTGTGGTTCTTAACGCTGCATAGTGTGAGTTCTCCACATTTATATTTCTTTTTCAAAATGATTTTGACTGTTACAGCTCTTTGCCTTCCCATATGAATTGTAGAATCAGCTAGTCTTTATCTAAAACATACTGCTGGGGTTGTGATTGGGCTTGCTTAAAATATACAGATCAGTTTGATAACTGACATCTTAACTATTTTGAGTCTCCAGCCCATGAGCCTGATATTCCAACATAAGAAGTTCTGTCTTGATTTTTTCCCACGGGGCTTTGTGGTTTTATGCCTATCCTGCACGTCTTATGTTGGATTTACACCTGTGTGTTCCATTTGTTTGAACCACAATGTATGATTCTTTTTAGAACTTGTCTCTAGGTGTTAATTGATAATATATAGAAATACAGTTAATTTTTGTATTTGACCTTGAAAAACTCACTATTTCTAGGAGCTTTTATAGATTCTTGGGATTTCTGTAGAAAATCATCACTGCAGGTAGGGAATGTTTTAATTCTTCCTTTCCAATCTGCACATCCCTTTTTAAACATTATTTTACTGGTTAGTGCTGTGCTGAGTAAGAGTGGGGAGAGAAAACTTCTTTGGCACAGTCTTAGTACCCAGGGGGCAACCCTTCCATCTTGATCCACTTGGTATAATGTTAGCTGTAGCACTTAAAAAAAAAACTCTAGCCTTATTATTAACATTACATAATTTTCTCCTAATTTTATTTAGAAATGGGTACTACCAACATGGTGGTGTGTGTATTTCCAGTGCAAATATAGACCAATAAATGCATGTAAGGGGTCATGGTAAATGCTTTGTACCCAGCTACCTTCAGGTGATGCGTGTTGCCTTGTGAATACTCACCATGGTAACAGACGTATTGTCCCAGTCGTAGGCATAGGCACCTCATTTACCTATTCCCCCATTGCCAGACGTTTGATGCGTAGCCTCCTTTCTCTGCTGTGCTCGCGCATCCTCACGTATGGGCTTTGACGCGCCTCTGCCTTCTGATCTCTGAGTGCTGTTTCCTGCAAG
>PVIJ01010513.1:0-59813 GCA_004024925.1 Scalopus aquaticus
ATGTCATTGAGATTTTTATTGGAATAGCATTGAATCTGTAAATTGCTTTTGGGAGGATTGCCATTTTGATAATGTTAATCCTTCCAATCCATGAGCAGGGGATGCCTTTCCATCTTCTTGTGTCTTCTTCTATTTCTTTCAACAGAGTTTTGTAGTTTTCTTTGTATAAGTCCTTTATGTCTTTTGTTAGATTTATTCCCAGATATTTGAATTTTTTGGTTTTGATTTTGAAAGGGATGGATTTCTTAATTTCTTCTTCTTCAGATTGGGTGTTTGCATATAGGGAGGCTACTGATTTTTGTGCATTGATTTTGTATCCTGCTACTGTAAATACAGAAGACTTTTATGGGGAGGCTATGTGTCTATGTGTTCCTAGCCCTTGGCAGAAGTAATGGCAGCTGTTGTCTTGACTTCATGGTGGTTGATTTGGTACATTCTGAATTCTGAATCACTCTTTAGTCCCAGTACCCTGAAACCTGCTTAATAGCTTTCTCTTGTTTTCCCACCTGAAGGTAACTTAGACTTGTGGCAAGCTTCCAGGTCGTAGCGGCCCTGACTGAGGTTAAGTATTGCCCACAAGGCAATGGATAATAGTTTTTATTAGGAATATCCTTTCTCCTCTCTCTATGCATAGTAATTCTAGAATTCTAGAATATTCTTAGGATATTCCTAATCATAGTAATTCAAGAATTACTATGCATAGAGGAGAAAGGATATTCATATTCATAGTAATTCTAGAATTACTATGCATAGGGAGTGAAGAAAGGATATTCATATTCATAGTAATTCTAGAATTACTATGCATAGAGAGAGGAGAAAGGATATTCCTAATAAAAACTATTATCCATTGCCTTGTGGGCAATACTTAACCTCAGTCAGGGCCGCTACGACCTGGAAGCTTGCCACAGGTCTAAGTTACCTTCAGGTGGGAAAACAAGAGAAAACTATTAAGCAGGTTTCAGGGTACTGGGACTAAAGAGTGATTCAGAATTCAGAATGTACCAAATCAACCACCATGAAGTCAAGACAACAGCTGCCATTACTTCTGCCAAGGGCTAGGAACACATAGACACATAGCCTCCCCATGTGTCTCTAACCCATGTGTCTCTCCCAATTGTCTCTGCATGTCTCTCCATACGTCTCTTTCAAGTTCCCTTCCCAACACTACCAGAGTACAGGTAGGGCTGTAGAAGTGTTATGGAGTATAATCTCGAAAAAAGGGGGAGGTTCCATGTCCTCTGCCCCCTAATGAAGGGTGGAGCTGAGCAGGGAGAAAAAGTTAGAAGAAGACTTAGACAGAAGACTTGGAGATGGGGGCGTGGAGGAGACATGTGGAGCAGACACGTGAAGGAGAGCATGCTTGTTTTTCAGCTGTGGGCTCACGCCAGGAGCCTGGGAGACATGGAAGGATAGATGTGGAGTCAGATATATAGAGACACTTGGAAGAGATACTGGGTGAGAGACTTGTGGTGAGGCTGATAATGGCAGCCTTTATCTTGATTTGCATTCTGATTTTGTTCTTTTCATCCCAAACTTGCTGGCCCCTTCTGCTCCTTCCCTGTGGTTCCCCATGAGAAGTTGCCTTTGATTTGTGGCAAGATTTCAGGCCTCAGCAGCCTCGCTTTTGGCTAACCCAGGGCTTTTATTCATGAGGGGATGGGTAACTTTGGTTGTTTCGTTGGTAAACTATTACCCTTTCTTCTCTCTCTTTGCACACTATCCTATTAAAGTTCTTTTACACTAAGAGTATGCTTTGTCTTTATGCAATGGATGGCAGAACCTCTTTAGCGCATGCAGGTTTGGGGGCCCCAGGGCGCCCCTCAGTCTGCCTGCTAGTAGAAGCAAAAGACACCGGGCTGCCTGCTTCTCTGTTCTGTAGGTTGCTCAGCTCTGTTCCCAATAGCTCCCAGCTCAGGAGGTACGGTTGAGGGCAGACTGGAGCTTGCTATATAAATGGGGGCAGGGAAAATGGCACCTCCCCTTCACAAGAAGTATCTGTACGAATACTATGCTATCCAGCACATTATGGTGTGGTGTATAGTGTGGCTGAGGAAACGGCATTGAACAGCAAAACCAAGAGACCTGGCTTTTCACTTCAGTTCTGTTTCTAATTTACTGGTATAACTTTTCTGGGTCTCAGTTTACTTATTTGTAAAAGTTGGATTAAGTCAGTATTTCTATTCGATGCTGCTTCAGACTCAGAGTGCTTGTACAGCTGCAGCGTCTTAGGCCCATCTGCCTCCTACTGAATCAGAATGTTGTGATGTGGCCCGGTGATCTGCACTGTAACACTCTCCACCTTTAGTTGATTCTTATACAAGCAAGTGTTTGAGAAATACACTATCAGACTAAAAATCTCTAAGGTAAAAGATACTAATAACAAAAATTAAAAAAAAGGATGAAAAAAAAATCTCTAAGGTTCCTTCCAATTCTCAGTTCTCTATTCTTCAGATTAGTGCTTCAAAAGTGAAAACTTTCCTGACCCTGTGGCGAAGACTGAGGACCATTCAAGCATATTTTGACCAATCAACCTCTTGTTGATAAAACATGGAATTTAGTTCTGTGTCCAATGCTTTAGGTAGGAAGATTGCATACAGCACAGAGATAAGTTAAAATCATGCCCTTGGGGGAAAGGTTTTGAAAACATAAAAGTCCTTGTATTTCAGCCCCCTACCAACTCCTTCAAAGGAATCCCTTGACAGTCTTAACTTCCTCCTCGTGGGTGCCAGGTCAGGTGAATCACAGCCAGATGATCCACCCCTGTAGACTTTGATCCGGCACTGTTGAAGATTCAGTTCTTCCTTGAGTCCTTCAGACTAAACATTTGACTTACAAGCCACATAAAACCTTTTGGTAGGAATTGTAGCTAGGGAAAGTCAGTTCGCAATCTGACACCTCATAAAGCCTTATTATAGAGTTTGTGGGGCTTGCTCTATATAATTTATTTTTTTGGTCTTAAGCAAGCACCTGGATGTGGGTTTTTCTCTTTCTGGCTGACAAAACAAAATGGGGTTCAATTAATTTTCCCCCTTTAAACACTTTATGATCTTTGCCTCATTTTATTTGGACTTAATTAGGCTAGCTAGGATCGTTGCAAATGCAAAGCAGCTGGAGGAGCTTGGGTACAGCCAAATTAATTTGAACTTTGGTTTTTCTCCAGCATATACAGCAGTAGTTTTCAGGCAGGCACAATTTACCCTCAAGGGGACATTTGGCAATATATGGAGATATTTTTGCTTGTCACAACAGGGCCAATGCTACTGTCATCTACTGAGTAGAAGCCAGAGATGCTGCTCAACAGCTACAATGCACAGGAAATCCCTCCTTCTGCTAAAAACATCAATAGACCCAATGTTGAAAAACCCTAATATTCAGTAACTAGAGTAATGGTCTGTAATTTTGCTATAGTGGCACACTTGTGAAGCCAGAGGGAGCAGAAGACAGAGGAGTAAATGATGGTGGCTTTGATATGGCGTGTTTGACATTACTTAAAATATAGAGGTATATATACATACCTATGATAAAGTTTAACTTGTAAATTAATTTTTAAGAGGTTAACAAGCATAACTAATAATAAAATAGAATTATAACAAAATCTCTAATAAAAGTTATATGAATATGATGTGTGCCCTGCTCTTGCCTCTACCTCTCAATATCTTATTGTATGTAATATTTTCAGACAGCAGTTGGTCATGGAGAACTGAAACCATGGATAGCAAAACTGTGGATGAGAGTGAACTGCTATACTGATAGGCCAGGTGAAGGCACCAAACAGCTTTCAGCAAGTTGCAACCCTTTTTGCTGGTGAAGAATCTTCTGGATTCTTTAGGATTGTTCAGGAGTGTTAAAGAACTATGATTCCTTAATTTCAAGAAAGGCAATGGCAATAGGGAAGGAGAAGATGTAAAGCATCATTATATAAAGAAGATGCTGTCATATAGTCTTTTGTGTTTGCAAAGAAGTAGAAAGAACAGGATTTAGATTCAGCAGCAGCTGTTTTTCCAATTTATTTCATAAGTGTTTAAACCAACATGCTGAGATCAAATAGAGACCAGTTTTTTTAAAGACATGTAGATTCTAGGAAGAAAAAAAGATATACTCCAAAGCAATGTTTTATCATTACAATATTGGTAAACAAAATAAGAAAAACAAATATGGAGTCATCCTGAGTCTGGATAATAACCAGAGCCAAGAGCTTGTTGACAGTTGGGTCGAAGGCAAATTCAGGAATCACTACTAGACAGATTTTCCACCAATGAGAACTGCATTGACTGAAACCTCATTTGCATAGAGCAGATCTAACCCCGCCCCCTTTGCCTGTATAAGCACTCTTCCTGCAGCGTTCCTTGGGCATTCAACTCAAGTGCTCCTTGATTTGAATCCCCCAAACTGTAGTTGTGATACTGGAGCTGTAAAGCAAGACCTGAAACACTGCTGCTATGGCACTGCTGCTGTCACAGAACTGTAACTCTACTGCTGTGGCAGGAGAGCCTTAACACTGGAGCTGTACCAACGTTGCTGTGACTCAGCCAGACTGGTTGACAGTATGCTGGAGGAGGAAGCCCTTTTAAAATTGGTAGTTTGGCTCTGATATTACTCTGCTTTAAGTTAATTCTCCATCTCCTTTCAACAGACCTTCCTTATTCATTTGACAAGTATTTATTGAATATTTACTAAGTGTAGATGCTACTCAAGGCTAAAAGTATTCAGTGCCATGAACCTACTCCTGTCTTTATCTAAATTCTGAAATGAGTCTACTGTGGTAACACGTATCAATAGGTTGTCAACTGTTTCTCGCATTAATAGGCTGACAAGTGAGAAGCATGTCAAGTCTCACCACAGTGACCAACATCAGTTCTTAAGTTGCTGTCACCTTTCACATCTCTTCACTTTAACAACAGATAGAAATATGATGGACTTTGTAAGTGCATGGTATTGTGGACAGATTTGTGTCCTCCCCAACCCTGAAACCCAAATTTATGTTAAAGTGCAATTTCCAGTATCTTAGATGTGATTGCATTTGGAAACAGGGCCTTTAAGGAGATAATGAAAAATGAGATCAAATGAAAATGAGATCAAATAGGTGGGCCCTAATGCAGTATAAATGATATCTTTATGAGACGAGACTAGAAATAGTCACAGACAGAGGGAAGATGATGTGAAGAAAAAAATAGCCATCTACGAGCTAAGGAGAAAAGTCTGAGAAGAAAAAACTCTGCAAACACCTCGATATTAGATTTCTAATCTCCAGAACTGTGAGAGATGAATTTCTGTTGTTTAAGTCTTTGGGACTTGGTTATGGCAGCTCCAGCAAACTAATCCTCATGGTAAAGGATACTCAGTAGCAAAATGTTTCCAAAACGTCTTACTGTGGAGGCATAGGGCTGGTATAATTCCCCCGCCCCCTTACACATGCTTTACATTTCCGACACTGGGAATCAACACCTAGAAAATCTGTGGTCCTGCACCTTCCAGGGGCCTGGTACTGCCTAGCAGTGTAATGTTTGTCCAGCATGTACTCCCTGAGGAGGAGAGCAGTTGAGTGAAAAGGGATTCGTGATTATTATTGTTATTTTGAAATTTCTCTTTAGAAACCTGCTGAGATGGGCACAAAGAGAGAGGCCTGGGATGTCACTGTAGGAGCGTTTTGGTCTTCAGAATGCCAAATATGCTCCTGAATCTAATTAGATATGGGGTCAAAGCAAAGAATTTCCTTTCCCGAATGAACTGTGGGAGTTTTGTGTATTTCTTTGAGTGAAGTAGGTCAGCTGACAGGACCAGCGAGCCGACAGGCTCAAACTCAGATTTATACTTTCGGGTTAAAAAGAAGTGGCTAAAAGAAAGACTGACTAGAAAGATAATTGTGTTGTTCAGATCTCGTATCCATCTTTCATGTATTAACTCATTACTACTTCCATGAAGGCCCTTCTTTGTCTTTTAAGTGTGTGCCCTGGACACATTTATTTTTATTATCTCAAGGTAACATCTAAGGTGTATAAGGTTAATAAATAAGTAAATAAGTAAGTAAATAGAAGCAGCTTTGGAAACTCCACTCTCCTAAATCTCATCTGATCTTGGTTCCAGTTGGCAGCACTGTACATCTGCTGTGATTACGCAAAGTCTATAGCCTGGACATCTCAGCAAGGTGCCCTTCACCCACCCCAGCCCACCTCGAGGATTACAAGGCAGATCCCACCCACCACAGTGACCCATGAAGAATGGCTTGTTACCTGTTGATTCACCATGGGGAGGAGTAGATACTCCTGAAATAGCTGCTTTCTCAACTTAATTAACAACTGCAGCAAGAAAAATTTTCCAGTAAGGTCATCCTAAGCCAAATGCCACTGGGGTTATAACATGAAGAGGAAAAACTTGAACAGGTTAGAAAAGGGCTGGGTTTAAACCCAACTTCTGGCACAGGAACATGATGATTGGACATGTCATTTAGATACATTGCCTCCTCCTAAGAAATCATCCTATGGAAAATAATGGTAAAATTTTCCGTAGAGCTTATCCCTAGTGAAGGCACTAAATGTTTTACTTTTATCATATTTTAGCTCATCCTTCCAAAGGATCTTTAAGATTCCTGCTGCCTTGATTAGATACCCTTTAAGGCCCCCAGACACATACACTGAAATCTAAACAGGACTTACAAACATGGAAGTTATCACCCAATGATTCTTTTGCTTTCTAAGGTGAAATAATTTATGGATGTGTGTCCTTAATCACTTGACTCTGAGTTAATCAAAATGGTATTATTTTAGATGGCCCTGTCCTATTTAGAAAAGCCCCCAAAGGGACTGGGCCCATCCAGAAAGAAGAAATTCAAAGTTTAGGTGTGCCCCTGCCAGTGGCTTTCATGCAGCAAGCACTGTGTTGTCGAGAGGGCTGTATGGCAGGACATCCCTGGCAGGTTCTAGAGAATGACCCCTTGATTTATAGTTGACCATAAAGCAGAAATCTTAATCATACTATGGAAAGGAAATGACCCAAAGGAGTTTAGAAACAGACCTTTTCCGAGTCAAGAGTCCTGATGAGGACATACCCAGCAATACCCGTGATGTCAGCTTTGGGAGACCCTGAACATAGGTTACATAGGTAATAAATGTGCCTGACTTCTGACTTACAGAAACTACAAGGTAATGCACTAGATATCCAAGCCACTGGACTTGTGTCCACAGACAGAAGTTTGTGGTAATTTGTTATGCAGCAATTGAAAACCCATGCACCCAATACAAAATTAATTTATGAAAAGGGAAACTGAGTTACAAAGAAGTAAACTAACTTGCCTAAGGTTACAAAGTCAGTAAGTGATAGAACTTGGATTTCTAGTTCCAAAATTGTCGATTATTGCATTCTGCTAAGTTGCTGCCACCTGCTTCTCTTTGTTTCTTCTTCCCTGCAAATCACCGTGACTGGAATAAACAGAGACTCTCCCTTTCGTGTAGTTGGTTGGAAAACCATTTTGAAAGCAGTAACTTGAGGACCCTGGCCTCTAGCCAGTCCCCTACTCCATAACCTCCCTTTTTTCAAAGATGGGAAATCCTAGGCTTCATTCCCAGAGGGCTTTTTTTTTTCTTAACACTTCTCTTTAACAAAATCTAGTTATTGAATTATAGCTTTGTGGTTAAGGGAAAATGACATTTACTGGGGAAGCAACTTGTTATGGTCTTAGGTACTCTGCCAACTGCAATGAAAAGGGGACTTTTAAATGTCATTTATATATTAAGAAAGATTTAAAGAGAAACTGAAGAATATACCTAGCTGGCATTGCCAAAATCTGTAGGATTTATTCACAAATATCCTGGGCCAAAATTTAATTTGTTCTTTTATGAGTGAATCGAGTGTATTCTGCCCCAGGTCTGAACCAAAATGTATAAAAATCACACTTCATTTAAAGGGATTCATGGAGACTTGCCAGGCCTATGGGATATAAAGTATAGATCGGAATAGTACGCACATGCCTTCATTGCCTAGGGAATCTTTTTGGGTGGAAAAATAGTAAAACAATGAAGCAATATTGTTTATAAGCAAAGAACTTAACCTGGTTGAGCTTTCTTAAACTTTCTAAAGACCCAAATAAAACCTCCTCCTCAATAAAAGATGGCCAAGGTCCAGGTTATAATAAAGGTCTTGATGTCAGAAGATAAGCGGTCGAGTAATCCAAATTACTGGGCTGTGGAATAGAGATAAATCAAATCTTGACCATGGCTAGTTTGATCTGATCTTTGAGAATGAAGCTTGGAGGAAGATTATAAGATCTTGAGGCTAATACTGGCAGTGGTGCTAACTGCAATGCATTTTTTACCTCTGCCAGTTAATTTCCTCTATGGCCCTGGATCCATTAGCATGATGTAGCTGTCATTTCAGTTTTGTCATTCACTTTTTTTTTTCTTGTAAAATGTACTTGAGAATCCCTCTACCGTTAACCTTCAAACATCCTAGACTGATTATTTGTAGCCTTTGCACTTGCTTTATAACAGTGGCAAAATACTGCAACAACTACTTTCTGTGCTTAATGGAGCGCGCTAACACATTAATGTGAAAAGGGTCTTCATATGCACAAGTTGCTTAAGTGTTATAGGGGCTCAACCCCAAAGAGTGAGTCCTTTGCCCTACAGGGAAATAATTCACTAGAGAATTCTAAGTGCAGATGAACCAGGCCAGGATTTATGAGAGAGACTCAAGCATGAGGGGGCCGGTTTGTCTCCTAAGCATCTCAGTGTCAGTGGGATATGTGCTGAGTTCTTCTCATTCAGCGATGAGAAATTTGGGCCAGGTTATCTAGTAATGCTTTTCAGTCTTCTTTGTGACCCCAGAGCATGCAACATTGTTCAGGATTTTTACCAGAGGCAAATGTGGATTTACTTATCACATACTCATACTGCAGGCTTTTAGAAATAGAGTGAAAAATTGTACAAAGGCGAAGCTATAGCTATTGGTAAGAAACTTCTTGATTTGGTTGTATTTGTATAGAATAAGACTTTCATCTTAAAATACTGGCCTCTGTGCATGTAGTAAGGTTCCTTGAAA
Source organism: Scalopus aquaticus (assembly GCA_004024925.1). Lineage (NCBI taxonomy): Eukaryota > Metazoa > Chordata > Mammalia > Eulipotyphla > Talpidae > Scalopus > Scalopus aquaticus. Next base: position 9,034 of record PVIJ01010513.1, read on the forward strand.
GTGGTATCAAGTAGTGTGGCAGGCAGCAGGGCAGGCATGTTAGGGGGCTGGGGTGCCCAGCGAATCTTTGTTCTTTCTCTTTGGGCTCTGTCTCATGGTCCTGCCTCTCTGTAGTCACTTGTCCTCTGGTAGCCGTTCTGCCGCGACCATTTCTGTGTGAAACCGCCCTTATTGCCTCAGCCTCCAGGCTCAGGTGTACACACTTACGCAGGTCTGCACCAGACGCCAGGTGTCCACAATCTACTTTCTGTGTTTTCAGGTAAAAAGCCTGATTAAATCACTTACCCTCCAGCATTCAAAATCTTTTTGCTGGTTTTTTAGTTTTCACCATCAATTGAATGACTCCCAGGTTATTCAGGTATTAGGTTAGGTACAGTGCCATGTGTTCATCACAACTTACCTGAGTAGGCAATTGGTGGGTAAATGAAAGTTATCAGGCTTTCCCCACCCTCCCATCATTAGCATCTATGATCGCCACCTGTGGTCTTGCACGTGTGCCTGATTGTGGCCACCTGGAGTGTGGGTGTGGCCATGCGTCAGTGTGCACACCTGAGCCTTCAGGCGGGGCCGTAAGGGTGGCGTCACTCAACCAGGAGGACAGCTAGGAGAGGATGAGCGACTACACTAGAGGCAAGACCGTGAGAGAAAGTCAGAGAAGCTCAGAGAAAGAGCGATCAGATTTGTTGGGGGCGGGAGGCTCAGTTCCCTCCCAGCACCCCCTGCCTGGGCTGCGTCTGCCTCGCATGGCAGCCCCCGTGCCTGGCGTGTCTGTGCAGCTGGTTCTCTGAGAACACTAAAGCTCAAAAAACCCATCGAGGGCTCCGGGACTCCCCTTTACCCATCGGTAGCGAACCTGCCCTGTGCTTGCTGGAACCGGAAGTGCCCACCGAATGACTGAATGTAGGTATAAATGGAGCATTTTAGATACTTACTAATGAGTAATAATAATGGGGTTTTCAGTAATGTGACTGTATTTCTTTTCTAAATAGAAAATTTTGTTTAAGAAGGTTCTTGCCTTATCTGGTAGCGCTGTGAGACATCATTTAAGGGCTAAGACGGGGGGAGCCTACAAAGGGGGTTGTTGGATAATTGCAGAATCTCACAACTGGATAAGTTGGTTTATACCAACTTAGACCATCTTTAGTCAGAATATGTAAGACAATCATTTCACAAAGAGTTTCCCTGGTTTACAATGCCTGACCTGGGAGTTCAGTCAGAACAATATCTGCATTGATAATGGGCAGTGTTTTATCAATCCCATGGGAGAAAATCTGATTCAAACCAAAGAAAATCCCAGGGGAATAGCCCCCTCTCTGAGAAGCCTGCCTGCACAGTGCTGGACATCTGCTCTACCTCAAAACAAAATAGAGGAAAACAAAGCAAAAAGTAAATTAGTTGTGTAAGTATTGGTCAGATATTTCCATCTTCTATTCCTGGAGCTGTGACTGTCCTAACTGACAAACAGGTCTCAGAAGGCCAAATGATACGATTGAATCTGAGGCCTTAAGTTGAATCTTTTTAACTAATTCTTTAAGCATTTTTACTTGATATTCTTTTCTTTAAATTTTCTTTTTAATGAAAGATTGCGTTAGTCTTTCCTTCCCAGCCTACCAATAATATAATTGGCAAAGAGCGTTTCAGGTGTTGGGACCCGTTAGCTAGAACTTACTGTCACCTTCATTGTTCCATGGAAAAAAGAAAACAGACATTTGGAAATACAGTGGATAAGCCAGCGCCTTGTCTTAAGCAGTGGAAGGAAATGTAGTTAAAGCATGTAGAAAGCCGTCCTTAAAGAAACTAGATTGATTTCCTTAAATAAAAGCCACAACGCTCTGCAAGGAAGGTGAAACACTTGGAGTCAGTCTGCTCAGTCCAGCTGCAGGTGGTAGCTAGCTGGGGGAGAGCAGCCAGAAGAGGGGTGTACCTGAAAATGAGCCGCTCCACACGGGGCCTGCCTTGAGCAAATAAATAAGAATGTTTGTCTTCAACAACTGCTCCCTCACCCTCCCACCTCCTCCAACTCTAGAGTGCTTTTCCCACTTTCTTTCCATAGGCTGAAGTATTCTAATTACTTGTTTTTTAATTGCTGAAAGCATTTCCTGTGTTTTCCTTCTGTGGCTTCAAGTTCTCTAATCAAAGAAGTAAAGTGGTTTGGTAAACTGAATTCTTTATGAAAATGAACCTCAGGATTTGGGGGTTTGTTTATTTTTACTCTTTCTATGCATCTTTGTACTATTATTTGGAAAGGACTGTGTTTAATTTTAGAGATTTCAGATACTTGAGGCTAGCATGGAAGAGATGGGTAGGTCCTTGGACAAGATTAACTGAATAAATGAAATTATGGGGTGGATGCCAATAGAATTTAAAATGTTGTGTTCCAAATCTGTTTCTGCAATCTTAAAAGTTAATTTCTCTTTCGTAAAGTATGAAATAGACTGAATTGCTACCTATTTTGCTTCTTTTCATTGGATTTTTGCCAGAGGAAATGGATCCTACTGCAAGATTGCATGCCCACTGTTTTGTCTTACATAACACCCAACCAGTTCTCCATCCTTTTCAATTTTTGTTTTTGTTGTTCAAATAGAACTTTCTTTTTTTCAAATAATTACATTGAATTCTTCATTTTGCGGTTGCTGTATATCTGAATAGTTCCTAGAGAGAAAGAACATTGGATTGGTAGGCACGAAACTAGGTATTTTTACCTTGTGTGCTGCTCCTTTCTCCTCTTCCAGTTCCATTCTACCCACTCTGTTCAGTTCTATGCCTAGAAAACTAGGGACTGAGAGGTGATCTCAGTGATCGTGGAGTTGGGTTACCTCTAGAGCAGTCAGTGTGAATCAGAATTTAAACCCTACCAGCCAAGGACTGACAAACAGTCTCAGAATGTTGTGTGTCTGCCAGTGTCTGTTACTTGAGGAGAGATGGGTTTGGTTCTGATGTGATCATTTTCTATTGGCAGTATGGAGTTGTTATGAGACAGAGAGTACAAAGAAACAAACAAGATACTTGCTTATTTTCAAATCAGAAATTTCAGAATGCTTGTATTTAGAATGATTCTTTTTTCACTTAAAATGAAAATATTTAAAATAGCCTACTTAGATTTTATAGGTATCCTCAGCTAAAGCCTTTTGGCTGCTTCATCAAAAGAGGATTACTGAAAAACACAAATAGATGATCAACAAAGAAGGCAGCAAGCCAGATAAAGCCAAGGTCAAAAGCAAAGTGAATCCACGTCTGTTGTCATTGCCCTGCTGGGGGGGGTTGCTCAGGTTTCCAGCTTTGTCATTAACAGTGGCACAGGCAGACCTAGAGTTTTGGAAAGTAAAACTTGGTCAAGTTCTATGTACTTTACATGTATGGACTGTCTAACCTGTATAATACTAAGTATTTGTACTCAATTCTTTCCTATGTTTTTAATTTGGAACAGAAGAACCTCTGCCATTTTCAGTTGAGCATGTATGAAGTTGAGAAGGTGAACATGTCTTCATTCTTGCTCCCGCCGCTTTGGAGTCCTACTAATGTCTACAGCGCTGGTAGTCATTTAGGACCAACCAGAGAGAGAGAGAGAGAGAGAGAGTGTGTGTGTGTGTGTGTGTGTGTGTGTGTGTGTGTGTGTGTGTTGGGGGGTGTATGTGTGTGTTTTGAAACATATAATTAGTGTTACTCTATAACTTTTGGCTTTATACAATTTCCATGGTTTTCTAGTTCGTTCTAAAATGATGTCATTTATATAAACTATAACCAAATGCTGATGGTTCCTGTGAGGGCTTGAAGTTTGAGCAGCCAGGATTCTAAGCGCTATAATCCACTGAATTAGTGGATGTTTCTCCCATTTCTTTTCTGTCAGGGTCTGAACCTACAGACCCAAGATTAATGTGGCTTGCTATTAACTCCCTGGTTTCAGCAGCAAAGCTTCTTGTGGAAGCATCCCAAATCAGCCCTGAATTACTAGTTTTGGGAATTAGGGAGTGAGACAAAGTGATTGTTGTGTCTCAGGTCAAATAAATTATACTAGCTGCTAACTTCTGCTGGAAGATCTGCCAGTCATCTGCCTTTGTGACATTAGAGCTAATTGCTGCCCGTCTCCTTTTTCAACAAACTACATCTCCTTACCAGTTGGCTTCTAGAAAGTTTTAAAAAATGAACGTGGTGGCAGAACATTTAAGGGCCACTACCTTCATATCTCCCATTCTTCCGGTGGAATGCTTCCAGTGGAATCTCCTAAAGCAGATCTGTCTTTCTCATGGTTCCAGTTCTCTCTAGCCCATTCCAGCTCATGAACTTCATTAACACGATCTCCTCCTTAAAAACCTCCTGTTTTTGTTAGTTTCTGAATTGCTTCAATGTGCCCCATTGAAAATAGATTTCCAGGGTTTGATTTCTCAGCCTGGATCCTGATTGTTCTATGTACTTTACATGTATGGACTTTCTAATCTATGTAATTCTTAATTCTTTAAGGTAGAAGCTATATTTTCCCACATTTTAGAAATGAAGAAATGAATGTAAATAGACTAAATTGCTTGTTCAGAGTCCAACAGAAAGTGGTAGTCTAAGCCTAAAGTTTTAAACATTCACTCCTGTCGCCTCATATTGAAATCAAGTCATTCACCCTTGACGCAAGCATTTTCATCCAAAAGATTCTTCCCTGAACTCTGAGCTCAGGGTTACTGTCATCCTGCCAAATGTCCCTGGTGATATTTCTATTTTTAGTAGGGCAAGTGGCCCAAGAACTGTTTGTGTTACCCTCCATGAACCCCTATGATCAATTTTGCTTCTTTCTTCTTTGCTTTTTTGCTGTCCGTTGCCCCTCTAGCTCTCCTCCCAGGGTTGCTCACTGGCTTCTCTTGGTGCCATCGGTGCCCTGTCCTCTCACTTCTGGCCTTTGCCAGAAGTAACTGGTAATTAAGAAGAAGTCAGAGATATAATGATGATTCTAAAGCAAACTGACTGCTTCCCAGAAGAGTTTCACATATTTTCCCATAATAACATTTTTATAAATATATAATATATCCACTTAGAATTCTTTGACTATACTATGTAATTTTATATTTATTATACATATGTATAATAATCTTCATAACCTTGGGTTAAGTAAAACCTTATGAGATGTGACAAAAAGTACAAGTGACAATAGAAAAATCGATACACTGGAGTTCACCAAAATTAATACTTTTGTGATTTCAAGGACCCATCAGTAATAAGAAAAACAACCCAGCATGGGAGAAAATACTTGTATATATTATATCTGATATGGGACTTATATTCAGAATATATAAAGAACACTTGCAACTCAACAATGAAAAGACAGAATAATCCCAATAAAAAAAAATGGGTAAAGGATCTGAATAGATATGCTCCAAAGAAGATACACAAATGGTCACATGAGAAGAGGCTTAATGTCTTTATCCATTAGGGGGCTGCATATCAAAATCACAATAAGATACCACTTCACCCCTGCTATATGAGCTCTAATCAAGAAGACAGATAATAGCAAGTGTTGGTGAGGGCGCTGGTGGTCATGCAAAATGGTGCAGCCTCTTTGAAAACAGTTTGACATAGAGTCATCGTATGACCCAGTAATTCTACACCTAGGTTAAATCCCAGAATACTATATCACACCAAAACTTATTCATAACAGCATTAGTCTTTATAACCATAAAATGGATACAACCCAAAAGTCCATCAACTGCTACGTGGATAAATAAAATATGGCAAAAAAAGATGGACCATTATTTGTAAATAAAAAGGAAAGAAGTACTATACATGCCACAATGTCGAAGAAACTTGACATTTTTATGCTGCATGAAATGTGTCAGTCAAATTATACATCCTATAATGTATAATTCTACTTACATGTTAAGTCCAGTCTAAGTAAAGTCATAGAGACAAAATGTTGACTAATGATAGTTTGCAAGGTTGAGAAAGTTGGAGGAAAGTGGAAAGTGACCACTAATAGATATGGAATTTATTTTTGGAATACAAATGTTTTGAAATTGTGCTGACGGTCGCACAGCTAAAAACAACTGTGTTTTCAAATGGTGAATTTCATGGTAAATTATATGTCAAGGCTTTTAATTTTTTTTAAATCGCTAGGTTAATCATTTGCAAAGTTCTTTTTGCTATGACAGGCTACAGGAATTGAGGTATAACATATTTGTGCTACTAATTTGGCCTGTATGAAAGGGGCTGAAAACTGAGACACTCAGGCATGATGTGACCTTGCTGTCCTCTGAGTAGCAGTGCAGCCCTAGAGAGCACTGCTGGCTGTAATGAGGCTGGGATGACATACTTGTCAGCAGATGTCAGCGTGGACAGATGAGGATGGAAGAAAGTATATACTGCCTCCTTTTCTCCCACCACTCAGAATACATGGTACCACAAAAGGCTCTTCTCATATTAGTCATATCTTTGTTATGGTGTCTTTTGCCCTCAATATTTTAGATTTTTAAGTAAACTATCTTCCTTCAAATGTTCCTGATTTCTTGTATTGTTTGGGAAGGTGCCCTCAACTCCAAGGCTAGAAATATTCCCCTTATTTCTTCTATTATTTGGAAGGAGGAGTTATTTTTGTCAATAACGTGAGGTAGAGGCCTGCCTTTGTTTTCTTTTAATTGAAGAATTTTTATGCCAAGTCCACTCATATGTTACGTAATCTAGCTTTTTTTCTTTTTGAATTAGAAAATATGATTTTTTTCTCTATGAATTAGTCCTACATTAAATTTGTATATTACTCTCTACTTCTGAACTCTTCTGTTCCACTGATATCTTTTATACTCAGTAATAAAAGCTGAATGCAGGAAAGAATTATATAAATAAAACTATTACAGACTTGACATTGAGCAAAATTAGAAAGTAAACAAGCAGTTTGGGCTGTTTTCCTCTCCCTGCTATCATCTATCACACCCCAATTTACAGAGGCCCTGTTCGCAGAGTGCAGGTGATAACTGCAAAGCAAGATGGCATGCACTTATGTTTTGGAGGTCCTTGGACACAGAGCTGCCTGGTCATGTAGACCCCATCTGAAATGCACAAACTGAAAGGTGCTGAAGCCAAGAAGCGCCCAGACCCCAAGCAGCACCACTAGAGTTACATACTGTTGTGATAAATTTATCATCTGCGGAAGTTCACTCTCTTCCATGAGAAGCTGAATGCTAAACTCTTGGCATCATCATGTTAAAGATGAAAGCAGACGTGGGATAACAAAGTGTTCTATTCAGGAAATTTTCTTAGAGTCACTAAATATTGAGGGAAATGAAAAAGATTTCTGAAGTCATGACTTTTTTTCTCTTAATTGAAGAGAACAGGTTTTCAGGAATTTATTGTCATGAAAGGAAACCTGAGGAGAAGTTCCCTCCAAATCATTGACTCTTAATTTAACTCTTGTCAGACTTTTTTTTTTTTGGTGGGGGGGCTTGCAGGGGAAAAATAATGAAGAAACTTATTCCTGCCCCCCTCACACTACTTGCTGTCAGGATGAATTCATCTTTCTTCATCTGAAAATTAACATCTGAGCTCACATAAATATTTATTTAAAATTGAGTTATCGTATTGAAGGGAAGCCTGACATTTAAAAACATAGACTTTTTCTCCTTTAACCCATTTCATTGAAAGGGCATTCAACAATGTGGTTAGTTACGCAATGACCCTGAATATACTCTGTGCTTTGCTTTCTGTTATGCCATATGTCATAAACATGGTGAGGCAGAAATAGTCAAGTTATATTAGGAAGGAATGTGCCCTAAACAAATTAATTAAGGTAACAATTTTCTTTTTGTGATTACTTAGTTCCTTGGAACTCTTAATAGTATCTTTGAAAGGACTATTCTGTATTTAGTAAATTACTCATTATTTAACATGGGTTGCAATAGACAATTTTTATTCATGACTATTTCTTAGAGTCAGTTCAAAAGAAAGTTCTATTTTCTGTACATATTTTTCAATAGTACCTTCATTATTGATCTAATGATGTAACTATAGCCATTTGCTCTTTCTGCTATCTTGGGTCCTTTTTTAAATACATTGTAAATGAAATGACATGTGGAAAGGAATTCAGACTTGGAAGTGGAAAAATTTAATATTAGGGCATTTACATTATTATAAAGCAATATTTGTCTGTTTATTGATTAATAGTCAATGAAAAGTTACCAATTACAGATCTGTTAGTTAAAATGTTCTTAAAAATAGCTTTAAATATGTCTCTTTGTTTAAATGTGTCATGTCTTAGAGTATAGAAGGAAACATTTTTCAGCAGTTTTCAGAAGCAGTGTCTACCAATGATGAAAGGCACGGAAAGGCAGACAGCAACTTTAAAAGCATACTACAACAAACAAACAACAAAGGTGCCATAGTGCAACTACAATTTTCTGTTCAGAATTTCACCCACCTTAAATGATTTTTATTTGGTCAGTCAGGCGCCCAGCTCCATGCATTTATGGAGAGGAACTGACTGAGACATTTGTCTGAAGAATCCTCTCTGAGAAATGGTGATAACATCTTGAACTGGAATGAGAAATAACATAAAACTTTTAGCAAAGAGAGTCCGTTTAGGGAAATACTCACTGACAGTTAAGGACATTTCAAGATTAGTTTATTAAATATTTCATATAGATCAAGAACTATGGAATAATGATGCAGTTGTCTCTCAGAGCTCCTATGTTTATTTTCATACAGATCATAGAAAAGTAGCAGTAGACAAAATATTTAATTTTAATCAATGTTTAAAGGCAGCTTGATATTTTTTCCAATTTAAACATGAGTTCTAATCTTAGATAACTCTTCCCCTTGGTTATAAACATAATCCCCCACCTCATTTTAGTTGATTTTGTGAAACAGCCAAAGTTTTTTCATTCGCCCAGTAGTGACTAACACATGCACCCCATTCATGGGATTATTTTATGAATATTCTAAACTTGTTAAAATGTTTTTGCCTGAACTTACTTATCCCATATACTGACCATTTCTGTTGTGAAAATCTCAAATTCTTGCCAATAAAAATCAAATATTATCTTTTATATTATTTTTTCCAAGAAATGCTTTCTCAACTATTTATTGCATGTGATGATAATATAGCTCATCAATCATCTATTATAAACATTCATGGAATAAATGATTCTGTGTTGAGTTCTGTTTACTCAGAGACTTGGGTGACTGTTAAACTTTGCTATTTTAATTGCATCTAGGAAAGTGAATCCTATTTTGCAGATGAATTTGTGAAGTTGTAACTTGATATTTCAGTGCTCATCAGTCGAGAGAATACTGTTGGAAATTTGCTTGTTTTTATGACTATACTCATCTGACAAAATACAAGCACAAAAATTAGTGATTGATTTGCTTTTGCATAAACTTAAATAAAATGAGTGAATATGGATAGATATTTATTAGAACTGTAATTAGACTGCTTTTAGAGTTGTTCAGTTTCATGTTCGTCATGTTTTGTATGTATAAATTCAGTGTGAATTTTTAATTTCCTAATTTCAATCAAAAATATACTAAGCAATGAGATAATAACTAGTCCATTTTACTGAAGTAATAGCTTTATTTTCATATTTCATTGAATCTAGAATCTTTCTATTGAAAGATGCACCTTACATACTAACAAGAAAGAAAAATATCCTGACTATACTGTGAGGTAATACTTTCTTATTGCTTAGAATTTTGATTTCATACTTAATAAAAGTTATCTAAATTCATTTACATGTAAATATTTTTATAATTACTCTTGGATATTTATGCATAAAGAAAATATAAATGAAATATATTAACACTCAAACTGGTTTGCATTCAAAATTCTGAGTCACTGTTAACTCAGTGTTGTCACTATCTTTTTTCCCATACATATCTTTGTGACATTGAGAATGTTGGTATTTCAGTCTTTCTTAAAATAGTGATCCAGAATCATCTCCAATGTTTTCTTCCAATTCATAGACTCTCAATCTGCCAAATTTAAAGTTGGCTCTTTCTTTTGGGAGATTTTAGTACAAGGTTTTTGGACAAAAACCAATCCTCATATTCCCATCTGAAATTATCTTTAAATAGTTGTTAGCAGAAAGATGAAGGCATTGCAACTTTCAGGTCATGTTCAGGAATATAAACCTAGCTCACTCCTGCAGCAGTGATGTGTTCTGTGATAGAGATTATAGAGGGCCACCCACTGGCCACCAATAAGCAATCCTGATTTCACAAATGTTAAAATGTGGGAAAATATGTGTTTTAGAAACACTAAGATGTATTAATATTGCTAAAATTTCTATAATTGCAGTAATTTAAAAATTTGTAGCCAACCTTCTCTATATGCCACTTTAGTCACCATGCTGTCTACCATATGAATATAAAGTTACATGTATGTAAGAAACAGCTTAATTGCAAAACAACTTTTGCATTTCAGAGTTTCATTTTGTGACTTGCTGAGGGTCTTGGCAAAGATGATCACTGGGAACTGCTGACCTATGAAAGCAAGGACAGGGAGTCTAGGGATTCATAGAAAAATTAGAGAATTAGTTTAAGTTGTTTCTTCATTAACCTCCACTGAAAACACAATTAGGTTTTTCATGTCTCTAGCGTCTAGACTTTTAGTAGTTCTGACATGATTTAACAATGGAATTATAAGCAATCTTAAGTTTGCTACTCAATTTTAAAGACTGACAAAAAAAAATTCCTGTCATTCAATGGGTATTGAATTTCTTCAGAATACTTAATTTGGAGCCACTATTTTGAAATGGTTACTTGCTTTCTCTGGAACATTTTAATTCCCAGTGGCATGTGTCTTTTAATCAACTGTCCAATGTCCCCTGAACTGAACTTTGGCTTCAGCTGCCTCTGCAAAGGCAGTCACAGCAAATTATACTTTGGATTGTTGTTTTCAAAAATCCCTGTTTCTGTTATTGCTCAAATGTTTTTCATGTTGGTTCTTACTCTTGTTTGCCCTGAGGTGAAAGTGTACCTCTCTCAGAGGGCCCCCAAGCGTTCTCCACTACACCTGGCTCCTAAAAGTGCCCATCTCTTTAGATGGACTTTCAAATACTTATTTCCCTTAGATTTTTAGGCTCTCTGCTCCTTTATCACTTTGTCATTTAACTCTTACTCACATGAAACTAAAATTGTCTATCCTATAGACAGCGTCCATATAGTAAGGAACTAATGAGTATTTGGAACTCAGATTTATAACATGACAGTATATTTCAAATAATAGAAGTTTCTGAATATAACTCTGAAATTTTTAAAATGGTGTGCCACTCTGCTCTTTATGATTCATATATACACATATATGAATCACATGTATGTTCACATATATCTCCATAAACTCTGTGTGTGTGTGTCCCAACTTGTTTTAGTCAGTTTTGGTAGTTTGAATTGTTCTAACAATTTCCAAAATCTCAGAGGCACATCACTATAATATCTTACTTATTGTTTATATAAATTTTTGCAGTTCTGGAGATGCTTGTGCTATGACTTCCAGAAGCCATGTTGATTCCATTCCTTGGAGTCCTGTCCATTCAGGGAATGCATGGAAGAATAGAGACAGAGAGAATCACGTGAGGTAGGACTTTATAAGCAAAGCCTACGAGTGTGCACCTCTCATTCATGTTCCATTGATCTGAAAACAGTCACATGGTTGCACCTAATTGCATTGAAGCTGGAAAATGTAGTCTATCTAATCTGCCCAGGAATAGGAGAATAATATGGATAATGGTGAGCACCGACTATCTGTCTCAGAGTGGATTTTGGGTAGGCCACTTAACATTGCTCCAACTAATATATATATACCTTCCAATTTTTTAAGTGTCTGAGAAAAATGTTGTTCATGTGTGTGTATGAATAATAATCCAGTCTTTTGCTATGTGTGTGTGTGTGTGTGTGTGTGTGTGTGTGTGTGTGTGTATGAAACTCTCCAGAAGCTTTCTTTTTTTTTTTTTTTAAGATTTATTTATTTATACATACAAGCTGGGGTATAGGCCAGAGGTATGGGGCGGCGAGAGGGTTCACCAGAGACAGAGTGGGGAGCAGAACAGGCAGATCAGAAATACACTGCTGAGGGGAGCAGCGGGCGAGGCAGGAGAGGTCTGCCACACCTCCAGAAGCTTTCTTAAAACGAGTATAATCTTGTTAAGAAATAGTTTTCTTTTTATACATGCTCAGAATTAATTGCTGGTAGTAATCATAATGAAAATATCTTAATTATTAGTAAACGCAGTGACAGGGAAGTATGGAGGCTAGGCGGGAAGTAGGAGATTGTCCCCAATGAGGTAGAAATCAAGAAATATATGAGACAAAGTTGTAGTGCCCATCATCAGTGCTGAAACATAGTGTTGTGTCTACAATACTATTTCATGCTGGTGACAGACAGAGAGGCCCAATGGGTACCATAAGGCTGTCCATAAATAACAAATGGCCATAACTTACTTGTTTTTCCCATTAATTCTGTAGAAGTTGTACAAATCATTGAATTTGCAACAGAAACATTTGGTCTATGAATCACTCATGCTTTCTTTTTGTTAAAAAAACATGTTATAGAAAATTGAATTTCCTTGAGAAAACATTAATATAAATGAAAGAAAAAACACAGGTACCCTAAGACTTTTATAGCCAGTGGTCAAATAACAAGGTTATTTGAAACTGAAAGATAATATCAGTTTTTGTGGTACAGTAATTTAAAGGATACCCGGCTATTATCCTTAGCATTGGATGATCACAGATAAAAATGTCATTTGGTGGCCAATAAGCATATGAAAAAATGCTCAACATCACTAATTGTCAGGGAAATGCAAATCAAAACCACAATGAGATACCACTTCACTCCAGTGAAAATGGCACACATTAAAAAAAAACGGAAACAAAGGAGAGGTGCAGAGGTTAAAGGAACCCTCCTACCTTGCTGGTGGGAATGTAAACTGGTCCAGCCACTATGGAAAGCTGTGTGGAGTTCCCTCAGAACACTAAAAATGGATCTTTATAATCCAGTAATTCCACTGCTAGGAATCTACCTAAAGGACACAAAAACACTAATTCGAGAGGAAACCTGCGCTCCTAAGTTTATCTCAGCTCTATTTACAAGATATGGAAACAACCCAAATGCCCCAAAGTAGATGAATGGATCAAAAAGATATGGTATATTTACACAGTGGAATATTACTCAGCAATCAAAAAAGACAACTTCATTATTTGCTGCAAGATGGATGGAGCTGGAGGGAATTATGGGAGCTGAAATAAGTCAGAAGGAAAAAGATAAATATCACATGGTCTCGTTGATATGTAGAATATAGAGACACCAAACACAAGGTCAAGAAAAGGCTCAAACTCAAAAGCTGACCATAGATCTGAGGCATACAGCAAGGGAGGAGGATGGAGGGGGCTCAAAACAGGAGAGGGAACAACACAAGAGAATATGGAAATGAGTCGCAAGTGATAGGTGTCAGGAGAACTTTGGAGAACTAAAAGATGTAAGAAAATACAATTCATAAAAAGGGGGAAATGTCATTTGGGGAGTCTTCACTAAACTTCAACTTTAAATTTTAGTCGAATATACTCAGAATGTGTGCCTAGGATAATGGAAACACCTGCAGTTAGTTAATTTGGACAATATAAGGGAAAAGAAAAAAATCAAGCCAGTTGTTTGGTACAACTGAATTTTAATCTTTTCAATTCCATGTATTGGTTTCATACAGTTGCATTTTGAAATCCATACAGATATGGCTGTTTTTAAGGCTAGTAGGCCTTAAATTTTAGGGCCATAACAGTATTGTGGTTGTGGAAGTGTTTTTTTTTTTTTTCTAGTGTGTACTACAAATGATCTAATTTTTCTCTGATTTTCTTTATAATAAAGAAAAATATATAAACTAGCAAAATTGTTACAGAAAGTAGTGCATATAAATAGTGGCAGAATTAGGCTCAGTACTATTTAGTAGTTTTTATGTTCGGCAATATTTGTAAAATCATTTTGTCTGGTAAGTGTGTGACTGGTTTTTTTTGTTGTTATTAAAGATTTATTTATTTATGCATACAAGCTGGGGTAGAGGCCAGAGGCATGGGGCCGCGAGAGGGTTCACCAGAGACAGAGTGGGGAGCAGAACAGGCAGGTTGATGGAAATACACTGCTGAGGGGAGCAGTGGGCGAGGCAGGAGAGGTCTGCCACACCATGTGGGAATCTCCCCTGCCTGGCGCTCGAACTCACTTCGCCGCTGCTGACAGCTCCACAGCACAGCGCTTTACCGCTGCGCCACCAGGGAGGCCCGTGTGTGACTGGTTTTAAAGCATCAGAAAAATTTTCTTCTAATTTTTGTGATGATGATTAAAGAAATTAATGAAAAGCATTTGACTTTGTATATCATGCAAACCATATTGATTTTCTTTGGTTTTGCTTTTGATAGGTGATATATTCTGGGAAGTACAATTATTCGTTTACCTAAATTGCACATTACACTACCTAAGTGAACTTAATCAAGTGATGGGGTAATTAAGGAGGGGAGAGGAAGATAGAAATCCCAAAAGAATATTCTGATTTTTGCAATGAAATAGCAGACTTATAGTTTTACTACCAAAGAAAATAGAATGGGTAGACCAGCAGCACGGGCATCAGCTGAAAGCTGGCTGTAAATGCAGTCTCCAATATAGCCCCAGATCTACTGAACCAGAATGTCCATTTTAACAGGGTTGTGTCATTCTTATGGACATGTAAGTTTGAATAGCCTTGCTTGAGGCACCTGCTCTGTCCTACATTATTTAGATGCACTTCTACAGTCATGCGATTCTGCTATATGAAGGAGTCTATCAAATAACTCAGTGATTGAATTTAGATAAAAGGCATTAAGCCTTCAACTACAAAACCAGGGTTTATATGTAATTTAAGACATTTGTAGAAAAAGGGAAAACATGTATGGAGCACCAGGACCTCTGTTTTCTCTAAAAGTGAACAAGAGGCAATAGCCATCCACCTGTAAGTCGGTCCATTTCTTCAGTCATGCAGAACAAAGTAACTTTAGTTTGTTGGATCTTAGTTTTTAGCTTATTAGGAATTCTGGTCCTAAAAGTCATTATGCAGTTTTGAATGGATCTTAAGGAGGGGGCTATTCTTTATAGACATTTATCTCCCCCAAAATGATAACTCTAACTGCCCAGGGGGAGAGGGCATACTTTTGAAATTCTGGCACCTTTGACTGAAAGGAATGTTTGTGGTATAACTGTTTATTCAGACTGCCTGAGGCTACTTTGCTAGTACTTTGATAGAAACCCATGATAGAAAAGATAAGTTTTAAGGAAAATATTTAAATTATGCTTATAGAGGTTTGAAAATTAGGCATTCCATTATTATTGCCTGAGGATATTGAAGAATTGTTGATATGTAAAGTGTATGTAATAGTCATTAAATGGAGGACCACAGAGAGTGTATTAACCTAAATATTTTGGATGAATATCAGCAGATTGAGTTGTTAGTGTCAACCAAGCAGCTGACAGCTTGAAGCTATTAATGCAATTTGTGGTTACATTAAACTACTGATTTTATGAATTATTTAAATTTTTTAAAATTAAGGAAGTACCATTGTTTTATATACTTGCTAATATTTTGACAGTATAGGGTTTCTTTCATCAGGTGTGGTCACTGTAGCTTTCCCTCTAGCATAGCACCCATAGTCTGCCACCACAGTGATTTTATTTACTGACAATTTTGTCTTTCAAAATCCTATTTCATTTTGTAGTGTAGGCAACAGAAATGAAGAAAATAGATATAATGCAAATATCAGGACATTGATCTTTGTAGTGCAATTTAAGCAGTTTTCTCAACACTCTGGTTTAATTTTATTTTAAGGAATAGCCATTCTTGTCAAAATCTTTCTGGCTGTCTAACACTTTAGACTTACTAAAACAAGATGGCAGTAATTTTCAAAAAGCATTATTAATGCAAATGTCCCACAGCCAGAGACCACCAGGAACATAGCTTTAGTTGAATAAAGTTGGGTTTATTATACAATATGGTGATGAAAATGCATGCCATAGAATCATGGGTGTCTCCTAAATAAGGTTATTAAATATTTTTTTCTGTCTCTCCAAATTTATATGTTCAAGCCCTAACCTCCAGTGTGGTAGACCTTGGGGAGGTATAGCTAGAAGAAGTCATGAGGGTGGGGCCTCATAATGAGATTAGTGCCCTTTTAGAAAAAGACACCAGAGAGCTTGTTCTCTGCTCTGGTGGGACACAGTGACAAGACAGTCATCTGCAACTCAGGACTAGAGCCTCACCAGAAACTGACCAGGTTGGCACACTGACATCAGACTTCTCTAGACTGCAGAACATAATAAAATAAACTTCTTTTGCTTAAGCCACCCAATGTATGATATTTTGTAATGGTAGAATGAACAGAATAATACAAAGGTGTTGGAAAGAAGCTATTACAGTATTTGGACTTTGGTTGGGTTATTTGAGGGAGGACCCAAACAAGGAGATTGGGTGCCACCAGAAAGTGGGGTTAACTCCATAATTGGATATCTCAATAAATAGGTCAAAGTAGAGAGAGCTAGGATAAAGATATAATTGGTAAGGAAATAGCAATCACTCCTATGAGCATGGAGAGAGGGATGTTTGTTAAATCAATAATGGTCTTGATTTTTGTCTATGCTTAGATATAATTATAAAATTACCTGGTCTCAAAGAGACCTTATCTGATGTTGGGATCACATGAGATTATTTATGTCTGACAGGGGAATTCATGCTAGATATGAGCACAGGCCAACTTTTTTAAAAACATTGAAGACCAGTTGTATATGCCAGACTACTTTCCAGATGTGAGGAGCTAACATCTGGTTAGTTTTTGCTAACTAGAAAGTAGATTTCTAGATGTTTTGAAAGAATTATTCCTTCAAATAAAAAAAATATTTTATTATAGTAAATGATCATTAAAGTCTTTCATTCAACAAACAAACATTAAACCAGACTCTATTTCTTGAATCTTATATATCTTACTTATGAAAGAAAGCTTAAATTTCATCTAAATCAATCACTCATCTAATGCTGGTGTTGTTTCTCTGGCATCCCTGCCTAGGAGTTGCCCAAATTATACTGGAGAAGTTCCAATAAAAAGAAACACTTGTCTGTCTGAGAGCATTCATTTCACAGGTTGCACAGTGGAACTACACTCTGACTCCCTTTATCTTCCATCTGTCTTTTTTTAACTTGCACCCCTTGAAGTATTAGAGAGCAAAATTAATGTTTTTAATGGGAAAAGTATTCTAATCAAGGAAGAGGAACCCATGCAAACTAGTTTAAATTTTTAAAAGGTAATTTTTGGGAAAAGACTACTTTCCAGGATTTTAATAAAAAAGAAAAACCCCATCATATCCAGGCAAGCTAAGTCTTTTCCTCCCATCTCCCATAGGAGATGGTACCATCTCTCTTTTCTATTTTTCTATGAACATTTTCCCCCATCTTGCCTTTCATCCTTCTGTTTCTCCTTCATCCATAACTTTAGTCAACATATCACTTTAGCTCACCATGGTATCAGCTTGAGCAGAAACTGACACCTATGTCTACAAGATATTTTATCTTAACGGTTTAGGAACATCTAATTGACTTAGTCTTGGACCAGTTTAAATTTTGAGAGAAGGTAATCTGATTGGATCATCTCACTCAATGAGTTTCCTTTCTCTAGAACAGATATTTAGACTCATATAATCACTCTACCCCTTAAATATAAAGTAAGGGCCAGCTTTGTAGTTAATACTGAACTCAGTTCAAGGCTCAAATAATTTTTCAGAAATGTATCAAATTAAGGTAAAGAATATGAAAATGCAGTTAATAGAAAAATAAATGCAAGTTTTTCCTACATGTGAAAATGTTAAACTCATATATATAAAATAAAACCACACTGTAATACCATGTTCAGTTGTAGAATTATTAAGAATTAAAATGTTAAGTATATTAGATAATACACTTGTGTTAATGAGGGTATAAGGAAATAGATTTTTCCAGACATTGCTGGTTAGAGTATATGCTAGTACAGTTTTTATGGAAATTAATTTTGTATTCAGTTTTTATCCATAGGGACTAAATAATACTTAGAAACACCATCATAGGATGAAAAACTACATAAAATAAAAAACAATAAACAAGGAAACACATCATGTAGTGGTAGGCAAAAATTTACAAAAAGTATTGCTAAGTGAAAAGACATCCAAATGCAAGGTAGTATGTATAGGTTACAATTATTATGAAAGCAGGGAATGAACAAATAACTTTATGTATGTACTGCATTAAGACTTCTAGAAGGTTATATGAGGATTAAGTATTAGTTAGGAAAGAATAGTTAGGCGATGGTAGTAGTCAGGAACTTTTCTCTCCTGTTGGACTTTGAACTTTATGAAAATATTACCTATTTCAATTTAGGTAAAAATAAACTAAGAGTAGGATTAATAGGATTTCTGATCACTACCAAAAATTGCAGCTATCTTAACCTGTATCTTCTCAAATTTCTCCAAATACAATACATGGCAACAAAAATAAACTACTCAGAACCACAATTCAAGAATAACTGGAAGACAGAATATACCCAAACTTTAAATTACTTGTACATAAAATATATGTATCTATATATAGATATAGATATCTATATCTATGAGCATATGAGCTGTTTCTCCTGTATCAGTATAGGAAAACTGCTGAACAGAGTAAAAGAGAGCTAACAATGGGTCAAAGATTGATTTAAAACTACTCTCAGATAGGAGAAAGTCATCTGCAAATGGCAATTACGGAAATGTGGGGTGGTAGGTCAGTGCACTGAGTATAGGAGAGAGATTTAAAAAGCCACACAACACTCCAGATGGCAGTGTTTGAAAGACATTACTTCTTGGGGAATAGAAGACAGGAAGTAGGGGGAGAAGCATCTTTGGAGTTTGGGTGGTGAAGTATGAAGGAAGCAAAATGAAACATCAGGGTCTTGCAATCCAAAAAATAACCCCCAACTGGAGGACATACAGTTATACCCCACACCTTGCCCTTGACTGTCACCTCTCCCCCCACTTCAGTTAAACAAACTGAGCTCTGCTACACTGACAGAAGAGGGCACCATTGAACTAAAAATTTGGTAAACCACCACAGATCAACAAAATGAATGAAAGTGAATATATCTATACAAGATAACAAAATAAGAATCAAAATCTCTCATTTGATGAAACTGCCCCCAGAAAATATCAGGTAGCCAAAGAAAAATATAATAAAAAACCCTCAAACTCAAATTTAGAATCCTAAGTAAGCATTTGTAGATATGAAGACAAAATGAACAAAAAGAAGTAAAAATTAAAAGAGGTTGACTAAACTCAAGAAAGAAATAAAGGAAAAGAGAATATGATTAGATATGAAGACTAAATTACAGGGCTCCCAATTGAGCACAGATTCAAGTGAAAATCTTATGTCACGTTGAAGTAGGAAAACAGAAAAAAATGATGAAAAGTGACACAAAGAAGTAAAAGGAGCAGAGAGAAAGTGGTAGAAATGGAAGACAAGCAAAGAAGATATGTGTTGTGTGTGTGTTTATGTTTCTTAACTGGGGTCCTTAGAGCAGAAAAAGAAAACAATAACAGGATAGAACTAATACTTAAAATATAATCCAAAAACACATTGCAGGAACAAATGAAGAGCTGAATTTTCATACTGAAAGGGTTGAACAGGTATCTGAGAACATGGGCCTGGAATGGCCAGCTCTGAGGCATAACCTAGTAAACTCTTAGACTAGAAAAAAATTTTTCAAGACCTTTTTAGCAAAACTATCAAATGATTTACAAAAGGAAAAAAAAAGACTGGAGTCAGACTTCTCCAAAACAACTAACAAAATAATAGAGCAATGGAACAACAGAGTAAAAACAAAACAAATCAAACAACTTGGAAGGAAATTTGACCTAAAGATTTTGTATCCAGCTCTTGAGACAACAGAAAAGCAGAATCTGCTGAAGACTGGGTTTTACTCAAATAAGGAGATGACTGAGAAAATATGAACAATGGGACTTACGCTATATATTTGTTATACTTCATTGTAGGTCCAAGATTAAAACATATATGGATACAAGGATGGAAGTAGAATTAGAAATAGTACATGCCCTGACAGTGTGGAAAGGATGCAAATAAAAAGTGAGAGGATAGAAGAGGGGTAGGAAAAAAGAAAGCTCTTGGTAGTATATTCTGTATGTGGGTGTTGAAGGAACCAGTAACTGTGTGTAATATACATCATTATACTTAATATACAAAGAACTCTTAAAAACTGAGAAACATTAAAAGTCTGATAGAAAAATATGTGCAGTTTGTAAATTACCCAATATAATTACCCAATATATAATATAACCAATATATAATTATCCAATTTGCCGAAATTCTCCGGCTCAATATTATCTGTAACAAAGGACACTGGATAATGAACTCTGTTGACTCTTTTACTCTGATGACTTTATATGTTATTTAACTGAAAAAATATATAAATAATCAGATGTAAATCTCCATATACTCCCAATATCAGATGTATCAACCTGTTCAAGTTGGCCAATATCTTTAGCTTTAACTTCTCTTACAGTGAATGAATTGTCCCTACTTCCATCTATTCTTTTAGCAACTTTCAAATATAAAGTATAGTTTTATCAACAGTAGTAACCATGCTGTACATTATATTCCCAGAACTTATTTATCTCATAACCAAAAGTTTGTACATTTTGACCACTTTCACTTATTTCTCCACAGCCTGCTTCTGGGAACCACCAATTTATTTTCTGTTTCTGTGAGTTCAGATTTTTTATATTCCACTTATAAGTGAGGTCATACCAGTATTTTTCTTTAGTTTATTTCAATTAGCATAATGCCTTCCAGGTCCATCTATGTTGTCACAAATGGCAAGATTTCCTTTTTAGTGGCTGAATAATATTTCATTGTATGTATATCTCAGTATCACATTTTCTTTATCCGTTCATCTACTGATGGATACATGGGTTGTTTCCTTATCTTTTTTTTTTTTAATAACGCTGCAATGAACATGGAGGTGTAGATATCTCTTGAAGATAGTGATTTTTTGTTGTTGTTCTGGATATATACCCAGACGTGAAATTGGTGGATCATAGATGGTGGCAAGCCTCTTAAGGGCAGAAACCAAATGTTAATATCCTTGGTATTATAACTGCCTAGCACAATGCTTAGTGACTAACTAGTAGACAATCAACAAATACTTAATTAACTAGATTGAATTAAATCTACAAGCATCAGCGTTCGGAAGAATGTTCTGTTACTCCCCTCTTGGAAGTTGACTCATCCCCTGCCCACACACACACTAATGTATCACAATACACATAGGGAAAGGAGATACTCTTGTATTATTAAACTCTCACTATATATACTTAGGCTTTTTCCTTGAGATACATGCTGGTATAATATTAGAACTATTGCTTGGTGAGAGAATCTAGGTAAATAGGAATCTCCCCTTAGTAGCTGAGACCCCAGCCCATAGCAGGTAATGGAATGTCTGACAGAATGCAAACAAAACTATAATGGAGTGTCTCATGGAATGGAAATGAAACTATATTGGTTGTGGCTGTCTTTTCAGAGCTAGTGGAGACTGAGAGGCCAGAAAGTGATGCCGTGATGCTAATTTAAAATGCATTTTAATGTACCGATTCACGTCAAAGATAAGTTTGCTTGTATAAATAGTCCTCTCCCAAGTAAATTGGCTAGAAGTGATGACTCTCTGACAGGAATGAGACTTCAGGGCTGGGGCACTCCTAAATGAAGGGGCCTATTTAGTTAATTATGGTGCCAACTTGTCAGCGTGCTGCTGGAGGCTAGAAATGAATACTACCCCTTGTGCTAAAGGACCTGGAGGTGATGGTGGCAGCCAACTCCAGCCCTGTCTATGAAGAGCCCACACTTCCCTGGATAATCAACCCAACTGTTAGGTCTGTTTAATAATTAGAGAAGCCACATGGTGGTCAGAACTAACAAGGAGAGAGCAGGGGAGGGGGCAGTTTAGTTTTTTCATCCCTTTCATCAGGTCATGTTCATGAGTGTATCTATGTTCTGGGTTGGGAGAATTCTATTCCAGCATCTCCAAATCTAGCTGCCAGTTCAGCATATATTATCTAACTGTGTTTTGGTCAGTAAATTTTCAAGAAGGTAATATAAACCAAAATTTCTATAGAAAATTCCATATTTGGAACACATGAAATCAATGCAAAGAATTCCACTCTCTTTGGTGGAGTACCTACTCATGTATTTCTTCCCTTTTCATTCATTACCTTTTACTCAATACTTACTAGTGCTGCTAAGCATCTCTCGTGTTCCTATATCCAATTCCTAAGTTCTATTAATCCCACTTCCTAAGGTCAAAAATACCGGCCATATAGTCGCAATATCTGTGTTTGAATCCTAATAACACATTTATGTAATCTCAAATTCTTTATGTGTAAAACCATGTCACTTAGAGGGATAAAGTGAAGAACTAAATCTGTTAATACATGTTAGGCATTTAGATCAGTGTCTAGCACACAGAGTAATAAAAAAAAATAGCCAATTATCTCCTGAATCTGTCCTATCTTATTTTTCCTTGCTCCCTTAGGATGTAATTTTATTTTGCTGGATTACTGTTCTCTCTTCTATTCATAAATCTCCTAGACTCTGGCATTTCTCCTCTCTCCAGCTGCCAGAGTAACTTTTTTGAAATGCACATATAAACATGCCGTCTCCCACTTACACTCAACTTCCCCATCATGACATCGGTGTATTTCCCTTGCCAGCTTCCTTTTCTTACTACTCCTCCCATTTTGTTCTTCCACAATACTGAACTACTCTCATAAGCCACATCGCAGCAGAATCTCTCATGCTTTTATCATTCTTTCCTTGCTTACCCGGCTGATGGGCTTCTTCAGACCACTACCCAGAATTTCCCTTCAGACTACTATTCAGCATTTCCCTTCTATAACTTCCCTTCATTTATAACTGAGCTAATTGCTTCCTTCTCTATACGTACTATGTCAGTTATAATTCTATTATTTCACATAATGTGACAGCACATAGAAATAAGATAATTGCTTTAGGTAAGTATCAAAGGTGATATTATGATGCCTGGGTGGATGGAAGGACATTCTAATTGCTTAAAGTGGACATCTGACTGTGATGAATTGAAGATCTACATTATAAGCCCTAAAGCAACTGCTAAAGAAGAAAACAAAGAGATACAGCTAATAAGCTAATGATAGAGATAGCATAGGATCATAAAAATATTCTGTTAATCCAAAAACAGAAACAAATGAAATAAGAATAAGGAAACAAATAGAAATGTGAGGTGGTAGCCTCAAAGCTAATGATCATCACATTTTCCAAATCCTTTTCCCCTTCATACATCTGGTACTCAAGTGGTTTATCCTTTCCACAAATCTTCACAACAAAATTTGCTTTTTTTACCGTGCATTTAGAGCACAATTTACTAAGTATATAATATGCCTCACTTAGGTGCATATTATTTGTAAAATACCTTGCCAGGGGCATTTTACCTTAAATTTCATGTCTAATTGTAGAATGAGTTATATATCGATATATACCAGTAAATAATTAGGAAACTACATTGCTGGGCAGGAAGTCCTTTTTAGCTTTCTTTCCTTCCTCCTTTTTTATTTTTAAAATAAATTTTTATTACAGCAACTTCAGTTTGTAACATGTTTTCAGGTGTACAACATTGTAGAGATATCACCTCATGCCTTTTAGAATTATCAGATAAACAGGAAATAATTGATGGTAAGGATGTGGAGAAAGGCAGTCCTTACACACTGTTGACAGGAATGCAAGATGGTGCTACCACCATGGGAGGCGGTTTTCTTATTACTAGTGAATAAAACTGCAGTTTGTATCATTATCTGAAATTCAATAGAGCATTTCACACTACAGTGTAAGAGACTATTATACCATGACATCATCTCTGGCATCAACATGGCTGCTCAGAGTCTAGTTTTGTTGGCTGTTTCTTACCTTACCCACTCCTAGATTTTTTCCTTTACTTCATTGCTTTTTCAATAACAGCCAAAAAGTGAGCAGCTCCATAGAATGACATCTGGCTTATATTTGTAAATTCTGATAATAACAAAAGACAGTTTCTCCCTCTTCAACATTCTTGGCAAGTGACTGAACAAATACCAGGAATGTTTTTATATACTTATGCCCTGGGTTTCCCATACCTGGTTCTATATCAAGACAAGGAAAACCCTATTTTTCAAGGAAAAGTGCCTGCCATATCTTCAAGGAATATAAAACTTTTTAGTGAACCAAGTTAAATTTAACCTATATAACATACACAGATAACATATTTACTCCTCCTATGGACTGACAGCTGTATTTCAGTTTAAGTTTTTTTAGAAATATTATTAGAAGGAACCCAAATATTATCAGAACAGTACATAAAAAAGTAAAAAATTATCCTTCCAAAAGAGGAAAAATTGTCATAGAAATAGTAAAAGCCATGCCTATTTTGAAAAAATATTTGGTATAAATATTGTTTAATAAAAATCTCACAATCTTTTCTCATGTGTATTAGATCTAATGAGCACAGGTCACATTTGAGGATACAGCTCTATTGTAGCTGCAGTTTCAAACCTGACTTAAATATCAGCTGTAAGTCAGCATGAAATATTACAGAAGAGTTAGATAAGTAATAGAGGTAAACAATTCTCAACCTTAATAAATTTAGTGACTATTTTTGGTAGATAAAAGATCTTATTACAAAGAAACACCTCACTCTAGACTGAAATAAAACTTTGCCTGTGGTCTCTGGATAAGCCTCTGTCACTGCATCTTACTGCAGCTGTTTTTCACTAAGTCTTATTCATGTTGTTCATGTTTCTTTCCTGATTCTTAGCAGAATACCTGGCCCACAGTAAGTGCAAAATCAATATTTTCTTGAATGCTGAATGAATGAATGATATTTACTTTAAAAATTTAAATCAATGTTTTTTATATATATGCCTGTGCTCTTGTAGAATTCTGTGCACACCTCTGTGATAGTACTTCTTAACTTGCTTAATATGTCAGTTAGGTATTTATTCCCTCAGAATAGAGACCTTGTCATCTTTGAATTTTTAGTGTAATATCTAACATGTGACTTGAAACTGTGTTTGGTGATGCAAGAAAAACTGCCCTGAGAGCTGAAGAACTGGCCAAGGCATAGGGCGGCTCTCAGCTCAGGACCAAAGGTTTAGTAACTGGTCTGGAACGCAGAGCTCTCCCATGAGGGAAGCCTGCAGGAAAACTTTAATTCTTTCCCCAAAAGTGCTATCATTGCAGGGAAAAAAACATTTTTGGGGCAATTTTAATATGCTAGTTTCCAACAGGTTCTTAAGTTACAGTATGTGAAGAGAAAGCTAAAGGAGAGAGGAGATTGAGTGAAAGGAGAATACAGAGCCAGAAGCTAAGGACATTCCAGAAATGTTATGAGAGTTAAAATGTGTAACTCCCTTCCCCTCTCCCACACACATTTCCTGGGTTTGCATGCCGTTTATATAGCTTGACCTATTGAACTCAGCTTGGGTTTCCCTGTGGAGACTGTCTCTTGCAGGCCAAATTATCTGTCTAATATGATAGAGAAATAATCATATTCAGTGATTCAGTGAATGTTTATGAATTAATAATCATCCCTAATTTTTCTTTGCAATTAGATAGTAATAATACCATGACTCTCTACACAAAAGAACGCTTTGAATGTATAGTCAACAATTCATCTTATTGTTTTGGCCTGATGCTGAAACTGACCAGAGATAAATGAGTAAAATAATATCATTATCATATACTACAGAGCAAATAACTTAAGTCCTCCAGAGAATTAGGAGGACATAGACAAAGTACAAAGAAGCCTTCTTTTTAAAAATTTCATTAGTTTATTTTCTATAATTTTTTATTAAGGTTACATTGGTTTGCAAGACTGTACATGATTTAGAAATATAGAGTCCCACCTCTTCAAATGTCTGTTACATAGCTCACCAATAGCCAAGGCATCCATAGTCCTCTACTATAGCCCTCTTACACTAACTGGAATGATCATTAATCAGAATATTACTTAAGACAGTTAAACAAAGAACTCAATTTAAAAAAAAAATGGGCAGAGGAGTTAGACACCAAAGACATACAGATGGCCTATAGGTGCATGAGAAAATATCAACATCACTTATCATCAGGAAAATGCAAATCATAACCAAAAAGACAAATACCACCTCACTCCAATAAGAATGGCCCATAGCAAAAAAACAAAAACAAAAACCAAACAGAAATAAATGTTGGCCAGTGTGTGAATGAAAGAAAGCCTGTTGTATCAATGTTGGTGGGTACACAGACTGGTTCAGCCCCTGTGGAAAGTAGTATGGAGGTTACTCAGAATATGCCATGTGATCCAGTATTTTCACTGCTTAGTGTTTATCCAAAGAATGCAAAAAACAGTATGTTGAAGGAATAGATGCACTCCTATGTTCATTGCAGCACTACTTACAAGAGCTGTTATGGAGGCAATCTCAGTGCCTAAACAGATGACTAGATTAAGAAGATGTGACACATATACACAATGGGATACTATTCAGTTTACAAAGCAAAAAAACTCCTGTAATTTATTACAACATGAATGGAATTGGAAGGCCATAAGACAAAGGGAGAAAGACAAATACTGGATGATTTCACTAATATGTGGAATATAGAGAACAAAACAAGGAATAGACAAAACTAAACCAAAACAAAATCTAGAAATGACTGCAGAATTGAGGCCACTGGCTGGGGGAGGGGGAGGGAAACTAAGTCAGTATGGAGGCCCAACGCGGCAGGATAAAGGGGTATGGGTGCTCTGGGGTGAGTGCAGTGGAGTGATGCACCTCTGCAGAAGTGAAAACTTGTTCCTCTGAATCCTGTACAGTGATGTAAACCAATGTCTCTGCAAATAATTTTTTCAAAAGGCAGTTCTAATTGTTAAATATAAATAAATCCTCAAGTTTCAGTGATTTAACACAAACATGTACTTTTACTTCATGTTGAGCTGTCCCCTTCCATTATGATTGAGAGATGATGGTTTTCTTTCGATGATTTCTTCTATCCTGTGGCTCTAGAAATTTCAACATATTACTCTGGGAGTTCTCCCCGTCCGAGGTAGTAAGGAAGGGGAGAGACCATAAGGCACGTTGTGTGGAGGTGTCTCTGGACGGGGCTGGTAGGGGTGCATACTACTTCTGTCTCTATTACTTTGATGAGAAAGCTATCACAAGACCATGCCTAACTCCAAAGAGAGTTAACATTATAATTGAACCATTGCAAGGAGAAGAAAACAGGTGTGCCATAATCCACTGATAAAACAAACATAGCTTAAAAAGAGACTAAGAAAGATCCTCTTTTGATGAATTTACCTACTTGCTAAAATTTGTTTCTAACTCCAAAATCAGTCCTCTCAGTGTTTCCACAGTCATCTGTGGACATCACAGAGTGGGAAAAAATGTAAGCTACCCAGCTACTCACATTCCCAGCTATAGCTGAATAAGGCAATGCTGCATTTTGTTTCAGTTCTCAAAGTATAAAAAGTGCCCATTTCACGCTGTTTAGTACCTTTTTTTTTTTTTGCATGTTTGTGCTTTTTGTTGCTCATCCCACTGTTTAAAATAAACGCCACGTATATAGTTCTAAAGTGATGTAGTGTGTTCCGAAGCACAAGAAAGCTGTGATATGCCTTGTGAAGAAATGCGTGTTAGATAAACTTCATTCAGGCATGAGTTAGTGTTGTTGGCAATGAGTTCAATGTTAATGAGTCAACAACATATAATAAATAAAGTGTCTTTAAACAGAATCACACATAACTCAAGGTCCTGCATTGACTGGTCCTCAGAAATGTGACCAGAGGCTTGCAAGAACCTAGCCCTGTATGCCTCCCAGGGGTAATGATTCAGGGTTCAGCATTCATTCATCCAGTGTTTGTGATGACTTGATAAAACATAGCAGTTGTGAATAACAAGAATCCTCTACCCCCTCCATGTTTTCTCTCTCTCTCTCTCTCTCTCTCTCTCTCTCTCTCTCTCTCTGTATGTGAGTGTTTGTGTGTGTAATTTTAACCCTTTTTCCCAGTCATGTTCTTTTTTGATTTACATACTATGTCAGCCCTTGACTGTTGCCTACCCCCAGAGAATTCCTTTCTTTCCCCTGAGTATGTAAATCTTTGAGCTACTCCAATCATCTTGCAACCCAGAGGTAAATAAATGTCAAGAGAACTTCCCAAATATTTACAGAGGCTAAATCTGTATGAGCGACTCTTTACCTCCATACTTATTATATGTGCAGAAAATGAAACCTTATTTTTAAGGCTCTTATCAATTGTTTTTTCCCCCTAATTTATAGCTGTGCTTACAGCTGCAGGCATTCCTGTTTATTCATATATTTAATACATTCAACAAATACTAAGTGTTTACCAAATAGTGGGTGTTCAGCAATGAACAATACAGAGAAGCTCATTGTCAACATGGAACTTGGAATATAATCTGCTGTAGAATACCAATAAATAAAGTAGGTAAAAGCGCAGCACCTCTGGAGTGGGAAATAGGAATCGAGAGTCTTTGCTCCCTCCTCCTCATCCTCCATGGCAGCCAACCCCCCCATAGAACACTATAATTTGGCAAAATATGATTAGAAATCTATGAACAGAGGCAAGAGACTATTACCTGTTTTTCTTCAAATAAAATCTTTATTAAGATATAATTCACATACCATACAATTCACCTATTTAAAGTGGGCAATTTAATGGTATTTAGTATATTCAGAGAGTTGTGTAAGCATGTGTACGTGCATAAGACATTTATGTCGCCTCTTAAGGAAGCTCATACCCGATATAGTCACTCCCCGTGCCCCTTCACTCCTAGGTAACCACTAATCTTTCTATCATATGATTTGTCTATTCTGTATATTTCATAAGAATGGATTCATACAATATATGGTTAGATGACTGGCTTTTTTTTATTAAACAGAATGTTTTCAAGGTTCACCCTTGTTGTGGCATGTATCAGTAACATCTTTCTGTTGACATATATTCCATTTTATGAATATGCTACATTTTATTTGTCTATTCACATTTGAGATATTTCCACTTTTTGGCTATTATGAATCATGCAGTTATGAACATTCATGTGAAAGTTTTTATTAGCACATATGTTTTAATTCCTCTTGGGTCTATCCCCAGGAATGGGATTACCAGGTCATAACTCTATGTTTAACCTTTTGAAAACTGCTGGGCTCATTTCCAAAGCAGTCATACCACATTGCATTCCAAGCAGTACTGGATGAAGGTTCCAATTGCTCCCCATCCCCACCAGCGCTTGTTAATCATCAGTCTTTTGATTTTCGCTACCCTGGTAGAGGTGATATACTATCTCATTGTAATTTTGATTTGTGTTACACTGGTGGCTAATGATATTAAGCAACTTTTCATGTGTTTATTGTGCATTTGAATGTCTTCTTTGGAATCATCTCTAGTCAGATTCTTTGTCCATTTTAATAGGATTATTTGTCTTTTTTACTCTTAAGACTTCTTTATATATTCTAGATAGAAATTCTTTACCAAATTTATGATTCGCAAAATTTCTCTTTTTCTGTGGGTTGGCTTTTCATTTTTTGGTGAAGTTGTCCTTTACACCTACAATGCAATTTTGTTTTGTTTTGTTTTGACTAGAAGTAGGGAGAGCAGATAACCATATCTTGTTCTTGATCTTAGGAAGAAGCGTTTAGTTTTCACCGTGTAGTGTGCTATTACACTGGTTAACAAATTTTTACAAAAGTCATATCACTGAAATAAAATTAGTCAGTTCCTATCAATTGGTATGTGCTCAACACAAATATGACAGTCAAATTCTAATTTGACTCTAGTTTTTTTTGTAATCTGCAATGAGTGGTTGTTTACATCACAAAATGCATGCCAATCACTGGTCAACAAATTTTTACAAAAGTCATGTTAGTGAAATAAATTTAGTCATTTCCTATGAAATTATATGTGCTCAACACGAATATGACAGTCAAATTCTAATTTTGGCTCTAGTTTTTTTGTAATCTGCAATAAATTGATGTTTACATCACGGAATGCATGCCAATCACTGGTCAACAAATTTTTACAAAAGTCATGTTAGTGAAATAAAATAAGTCATTTCCTATCAATTTATATGTGTTCAACATGAATATGACAGTAAAATTCTAATTTTGGCTCCAATTTTTTTGTAATCTGCAATGAATGGATGTTTACATCATGAAATGCATGGCAATAGTAATAGGCCTATAGTTAATACCTGTAAAAAATCAAGTCATAGACTACTTACTTAAATTTCTTTGCTTGTCTCTTATACAGCTGGTCAGGAGCATCTCTAGGGAGTGTCCAGCAGTAGTCAGCCAGCATTGTAGTGGACCATTTTCCTTGGTATCTTTATTCCATTGATGTGGTATCTTGATGAAAACATTCACCATGTTCATCACTAACCATACCACAGTTTTCAGGAAAGAAATCCAGATGGAAATGAGGGAAGGGGATCTTTAGAGACATATTGCAGCCAAGTTTCTGATACTGCATCAGCATGTCTTCTATTAGTTCCTTGTAGTTTTCTACCCTAACATTCCCAAGAAAGTTTGTAGACACTAGGTGAAAGCATTCCATGCTTGTTTCTCATCACCCTGCAGCAAGTTGTTGGACCGGTCATCTCAGTGCAGACGGAATATTTGGGTAGACTATTCTCGACTTCTTTTGCTTCATTATTTCACCAGAAAGAGGAGAAACCAAGCAGAAGTAACAGTCTTTTATGTGGTTGCTTGGCTCTCTCCACACCATGGGGACTGCAAATGCATTGATAGTCTTTTGCCATTTCACCACTATGAAAGCTGTGTTCTACATGGAGCACAGCATCTATGCGGGGCCCACGGCTTGTCTTGGTCACCAATCTTGCATCCCAAGTCAAGATGATAAGCCTTCTTCACTTGAGAAGTGATACTTTTCTTCTGGTTGGCAAATGTCACTTCCCCACAAATAGAGCAGAAATTGTCCACGCTATGAACGCACTTTCGAGGCATTACTGTTCTGTATTGTGCCTAATGTATAAAATAATAACAGTTCTATGAAACATTAGCTTAAACTGTCCCGCACAAAGTCTGAAATATTTTCAGGCTCAACCTTTCCTACAGGGCTTTCTATAGTGCACTGCTGACGTCAGCTTACTTTAGCAGCCGCCTGGCAGTAGTATTGTATTGCATCAGAAAATGATGCAATCAACTCTGGATGATGTGCGCATGATAGTATTATGCAATGCAATGCAATATTACAGCATTCTAGGCTGATTTAGGATGTCGTTGCAGGCCTACTGGATAAATTTACATGGTGAAACATAAAATGAATTATATGAAATATCTTCAAAATGAGAGCTAATAAAAAATGTTCAGGGTTATATTCATGTTCAGCATGCCAAGATACTACAGATTAGGGCCTTTTTAAGTCAGTTATGATCTCACCATTGACCAGCTTTATCCATGGGGTTTTCAATGTCTCTTGTTTTCCGTAAATTTTATTAATCTGTCAGCTGTTTACATTTGGAGTTTATTTTCACACCACATAAATGCATGGGCTTCATGCACCCCCACCAAAACTCCCATGTGATGTTCTATTCTCTTCCTCCCCCTAATCTTTTCCCTTTCCTACTCTTCTCCTTTTATGGACACCAGTAGATTTTTCACAGAATCTAAGAATTATTTTTGCTGTGCTTCGCCAGTTTGTTTTCTTTGGTTATTTCTAGTCTAACAAATATTTGAACTTAGATGTTCTTTATCATGATAATTCCCTTATATCATGAAATTCCCTTATATTCCTATTTTATTAAGTGTTTTATCCTGAAGGAATTTTGGATTTTATTAAATGCTTTTTTTCTGTCTCTTTGAGATGATCTTTCAGTTGTGGTCCTTTTTTTCTACTGATAAGGTATATTATATTCATTGGTTTTTGGATATTTAACCAACTTTTCATTCCTGAGATAAATTGCACTTTGTCCTGGTATATGATCTTTCATTTGTTACTGGATTCTGTTTGCTAGCATTTTGTTTAGTATCTTTGCATCTACAATCGTAAATAAATAGGGATGATTGTGGCCTCAGAGAACTCACTTTGAGTGTCTTCTTTCCTGATCTTACCATTAAGCTGTCTGCCTTTCATGATATCACTCTTAGCTATTAACATCAACTGATTTCAAGCAGATTTCCTTTTTGTTTTCAATAATTCCTTTGATACAGACATATAGTAAGTTTTACAACTAGTGGCAGTTGGTATAAGATAAACTAATAGTATTTGAGTCAAACTTACAGGGTTTGAGTTGCTTTGTTCTAAAATGTACATGGCTGTTTTTCAGAAATAATGGGTGGGGGACATAGAGGCTACAGCCACTGTGCTAAATTCCTGTTCTACCTCCATAGTATATTCCTCTATTCTCCATGAGATAGCACCAGAAGAGCATTACTATTTATATTTCTGTTGGTCATGATACACACATTCTCCCTAGTGAAGCCATATCATAACCTATTGTCACAGGGCATATAGTCAGTAAATAAATTGTCATTGTTCTGAATTCATGTTCACCGAACTGATTATAAGTTTGCTTTTTGTACAGTCTTTCCATAGGGGAAGAATGTGTTGACCACCTCATTTGAATGTTCCGGTCTGAGAAATTGTTCTCATTCACATTAGAAGTTAACATTCTGTGTGCTAGTATGTTTAAAATATTGATTCTTTTGGGTTTAATTGCTGAGGACTATGTTGACTCCTTAATCAAATTTCTTACCCTGTATGTTATTGAAAGAACAGCCAACTGGTCTACCAAAATGAGACCCTTGTCTCTTTATTTTATAATTATAATCAATATTGCATGAGTACTCAGTAAAGAACTAAAATATATTAAATACTTACTATGTGTTATGGAATGAGTCTCTCATTCAGTTCTCATAATAATCCAATAAGGTAGCCCTACTCTCCTCTAAAGAAACTAAATCAAAGAAAAGACTTCAGCATCCCCCAGCTAATATTTTGTACAGCTGATATTTGAACTTAGATCTTTAAAAGCCAGAGCCTATAATATTTCCATTACTGAATGCTACCTTTCTGACTATTGATTTCACTGACCTATAACTGAAGAATGTTCATGGGAATTCAATTAAATAGGTCCTTACTTAGCACTTTATTTTATTTTTTATTTGGATAGGCAGTTGGAGGAACATAAAAGAATTTACCAAAAAAAACCTCTTGCTTGTAAAAATTTATAATCTAATTCAACATAAAGGAATTAAATAACAGTGTAAGACAAAACATAATTAGGTCCCAGAATGACATTTGTGAATTCTAAACACTGCTAGAAGTCAGTAAAGAGTTAATATAGTTATGGATGGATTCATGGAAGTTGAATAAGTTAACAGAGAATGTCTGATGTAGCAGAACTACCATCGGTGAACATATGTGGTTGAGAATGAGTGCAACATATTTAAGAATAGAGGCCAAACAGTCCTGTGTAGAACAGAGAGGAAATGGAATGTAAGGAAGTAGTGGGTCAGTGAGTAGACAGGAAAGATCTTGGACCTCAAACATCTGGTTAACCTGTTTTATCAGGCATTGCAGAAATACTAAAGTTGTACAATAACAATTATAAATATTTA
The DNA here is from genome assembly GCA_004024925.1 of Scalopus aquaticus. Classification (NCBI taxonomy): domain Eukaryota; kingdom Metazoa; phylum Chordata; class Mammalia; order Eulipotyphla; family Talpidae; genus Scalopus; species Scalopus aquaticus. The sequence goes on from PVIJ01010513.1 coordinate 42,708, forward strand.
CTAAAAATTAGTCTGTCAGGGATATGTATGTGGAAAGTCAGAAGTCATTTCTTTGGGCCAGAGATGCAGCCAAGAGTTAATGGTAGGCATTTCCCAATTAGGACAGTATTTTAGAGACCTGGAGAACAGCACTTGTCCAGCACCCTTGGAAGCTGCAAATAATCTGTCTCTAGCCACTTTCTAGGTCAATGACCCTGACCGGTGCAAGCAAACATGCAGATAATAGAGAATTTACAGATGCACATGTTGAGTGACTTTGTCCCTTTTAAGTAAGAAGTTTGTTTTGTGAGTTTTGGCATGACCTTGCGAAGAGCCCAGTTCATTTTAGCACTTAAAGTATTTTGGAGGAAAGGTGATAGGCAAATTGAAATGATGCTATTTAATATGCACCTTTGGTTTTCCCCAAAATGTCTGGATTGCCTGCTCAGAAATTACCAACTTGAGGGTTCAAAAGGCATGCAAACGAGACCCTGCCACAAGTGGTTCAATAACCAGTTATGAAAACAGGGGGATTCTGTGACTATTAGATGCTCTAGTGCTACTTACGTCACATAAAAATGTGGCCCAAGGTCATCACGCTTATACCAACCTTGGTAAATTCATCACCACATGTGGTTTCCTCAAATGTTGATGAAATGTCTTCCTTAGTGACACTCCCCAGCATCTCTTAAACTTGTATCTAATGTCCCCTGTATCCCTTCTTTGTTCTACCTATAAGAACCCCTGCTCTGATCAAACAGCCTACTCAGCATTGCCCAGAAAAATTTGCTCCTTTCTCATCAATATATTTTTGTTCCCCTGTCTAGAATATCTCTCCCAATTATCTTTTTACCTCCATGCCCCCCCATCCCTGTATTTAAATCCTACATATTCTTTATGATGTAGAGATTCTGTTCTTCCATGAGAACAGCTTTATAGAGATTGTGGGTATGTTACAGGGCAGGGTGAGAGGCCTGCCTGCTCTAAATAGATTCTACCTTCTGCCTCATCAAGAGAAAACATACTCTAGTGCATAAGATCTTCTATAGAAAGTAACTTTGATATAGTTGGTGTGCAATAAAGGGAAAAAGGGAAGAGTAAATAAAATGTTTCCACATGAAACACCCAAAGTTACCCCTTCCCTCATTGGTAAATGCCCAACCAGACAGGGTTGGCCCAAAGCAGGGCCACTGAGGCCTAAATGCCTGCCACAAGTCTAGAGCACCTTCTGGTGGGGACCCATAGGAAGGGGCAGAAGGATTCAGGCAAATATGGGGTAAAAGGAGCAAATCAAAATGCAAGTCAAGATAAAGGCTGCCATTATCAGCCTCCCAGAAAAACTTGCTACTTTCTTATCAGTATGTTTTTGTCCCCCTCTCTCACTCACGTCTCCTTCTCAAATGTCTCTTTCCATGTGTCCCAAGTCCCTGCTACCAGTCTGTGGTATCAGTCCAAGGCCGAAAAGCAAGTGCAGCTTCTTCACGTGTCTCTCTGGTTCATGTACCTCCTCCAGTTTTTCTTCTTGCTCCCTTTCTTTCCTTCTCCCAGTCTCTCTCTAGCTTTTCCTCCCTGCTCAGCTCCACCCTTCCTTGGGTGGGGCCAGGACCCTGGAACCTCCCCTTTCCCTGGGAATTGCACTGTTACAGGTATACCATCAAGTGTGTGGTTGGTATTTTCAATATATATTCTGTTTCATATTTCTTTAAAAATGCTTTTGGATTTGAAACTCCTAAAGAGCAGAAACTGACTCTATGACTACACATAGCCAAGAGCTGGGTAACTAAGACCTGAGAAGTTAATGGTTTTAAAATGATTCTGATGGTATGAAGATGAACAGAGGCATACATTAGGAGAGTTGTTGGTTGTTTAGTGCTAGAAATGAAATTCTATAATTTAAAAGAAAAAAATGATGCTGATTCAGGTTTCCTTGAAGAGCTTGTGTAAATATGTAAAATTCTTGATTATCATCAGGATTCTTCTTCACGGATGGCTGCGTGGTAGGGGAGTGAAGGTAGGTTGGCTGGCTGACTGCGATTCTCAAAGAAACTTTAATGATCTTTCCCCTGGTCATAGAAAAATGAACTTTGCCAAGTAAAAATCACTTTTTCACAAATGCCTGAGCTTTCTGGAAAGCTAACAGTGTGTTCCTGTTTTTCTGCCTGCTATTGTTATATCTGCCGGATATTATAGTTCATCTCAAAAGCTGTGCCAGCATCATGATTATTATTATAACACTCTTCTTAGTGGGCCAGATATCTTTCAGCAGGAGCAGCAGTTGCTCCCAATGTTGCCAAGAGCGGTAAGCAAGAGCTACGTATACTGACTTAAAGCCAGCAAAAACTAGAAACTTCTATGAGTCTTTGTCTGAATCATCAATGATTATTTAAATGTACATTCAAGCTTCCCTTATTTCTTGTCCCTCCCCACCCCATTTTTTTGGATACTCAACATTTTTGGTTGAAATGGCTCAGAATTGCACTATGCATACAAAGAAGTGAGCTGCTGCCATCTTTGTGAATAATTCTGGGTGAACCAGGCTTGGCATGCCAGTGTCCTGCCACCTGATGTTGTAACTGGTTTGTCAGAAATGCTGCTTCTCAGGCTGAAATTCTTACAATCCATTCCCAGTGGATACAGAGAGCAAAGCCAGTCCCTTAATGAATAAAACATAACTTATATCTAAAAGACCTAAAGTTCCATCTAAAGTCAACAGTTATATGGTCCCATCTGTGTCAGCTAATTTGCTAAAAGACAGGTGTAATGCTTTTCTGGTTTTTTTTCTTATTTTTTTCCAATTTTTTTTTATGTTTTGTGGAAATTTGCTGTAAGGATGGTAGAAATACATGTACTATTCAGTTCTAAACCGCCAGTCAGGTTTAGTACTTAGTTTTGGAAATGATTCATCAGTTACCAGCAACTCATCATGCACTATGAAGTATCAGGCAAGGAAACAGGAAAACACTAGACTTGGTTAGACTATACATAAATATTTGTAGCCTGCTGGGGTGTTTTCCCAATTGTAAAAATGTTAGAGAAAATATGAAGAAAATGTGCACAATTCGCTGGGAGAAAGAATGCTTTATAGTCTATGCCAATGTCTCTTTCTTCTTTTACTTTCTTTTTTTTAGGATTAGGAATTAAAAATATTTGGTGCAGCCTTAGGTAAAATAGGATCCAGTGACAAAATATAATTGTGAATTTGTAAAGCTGCTAATCTCTTTAACTGTTTTCTTTACCTCTATGCACAGTTGGCATCTGGGTAAAGAACTTCACTTGTCACCACCCACCTTCTTGATTGGTATTGACTAAATCATAATATGGGCCCTCCTGAGGGATCTTCTGTTGAGTAAAGTTATTTCCTTTACTGGATCCTTCCCAGGTCGGTGTCTGTAAAACATTCTGAATTTTTTGGTTGTTATCAAAACAGTCTCCTAAGCCCACGGTCTGGGTTCTGATTTGGATTGGAGAGTTGCAGTTTCATAAGGATCAAATGAATATGCATTTCTGGAAGAAAGGAACATTTTTTGTGGTCAGGGCAAATGCCACTGGACATCACCAGTTTTAAACTTAGGGGCATCTGAGAATAATGTGATATTTTCCCCATATTTTCACTTACTGCTTTTTGAAACTAGGTTCCTTGAGTCAGTGGCATACTCTCATACTGGAATGAGTTTTTGCTTACTGTGATTTTAGATATACTTGTTCATACTTTTGCCCCCAGTATTTGGGAACTCCCTGAATTAATGTGTATACTGAATCTGGTCTAATTATTGAAAATGAGAAATTGAATACAGATGTATTATAGTCTCTGCTCAGAGTCAGGCATTACTGTCGAAGTTAAGAAGGGGGCAAGGGGAGGATATGTGTAAAGACAATTTACTAAAAATCAGGCTGCTTCTTTTTTCCCCCTGTTTCTTGATTTAGAACACCTCAGGTTTTTGGGGTTTTTTGAAAGGGATTTGTGGAAATTGTGGGTAAAGCGTGAAGATTTAGTGGTGGGATAAGGAGAAGGGAATGAAAACAAATGGAGATGTAGACTAATTTGTGATGGATTGGGAAAGTTTGGTAGGAAATACACTTTTCTAAGAACCTCTTTTATTTATTTTGAAATAATTTTGAACTGAGAGAAAAATTACAATAAAAGTATAAACTCCTGTATTTTCCCACCTAAGTTATCCAAATTTAATATTCTACCATATTTGTTCTCTTGATCTCTTCTTTATCTGCCAGTGTGTATTTTTCAGCAAGAATGTTTCTCTGTATAACCAAGTGCAGGCACCCAAGGAAACCAATGCATACATGTAGCCCTACTATTCTATCTACACACCTTACTCAGATTTCACTGACTGTATCAATTTTGTCTCTTTTTGCTTTCTGGTCCAACATGCAGTTCAGGTCATGTGCTAGCTACATTTAGTTGTCATATCTGCTTAGGCTTTTCAGGCTGAAGTAGTCCCTCAGTCTTTCCCTGATATTCATAATCTTGAGTTTTAACTTTGAAGGATATCCCTGAGCGTGGGTTCATCTCCTGTTTCCTTGGAACCAATGTCAGGTCATGCTCTCTTGGCAGGAACACTACAGAAGTGATGCCATACGTTTCTTGGGCATGGAGTTAGAGCCACGCAGTGTCAGCCCATCCCCCTACTAGTGATGCCAACACGGATCACGAGGCAACTTACTCTCTGCCAGGTTCCTCTACTATAGAGCCACCATTTCCCCTTGGTAATTTCCCAAGTATATGGGGAATGGAGTGGTGTGTGGAGGGATTCCAAGATTTTTCTAGTATCCTTTTCTCCAACAACCCCTTCCCCCGCCAGCTTTAGCATCCACTGAGGACTCTGTTCTGAATAAACAACCATGACCATTGCCAAATCTATAGTCTTTTTTGCTTATAATAAGACAAAATTTTTTCTTGTATTAGTCTGGGTTCTCCAGAAAAACATAGCTACTATGGACTAAATGTTTATGCTCCTCCCCCAGGTCTATATCTTGGAACCCAAACTCCCATGTGTGTACTTGGAGATGGGCCCTCCAAGGAGAGGGAATAGAAGGGAATTTGGTATTCCCTTCTTGGTATTACATTGCTTATTACAGCAAACACTTGGACTAGATTGGCTTAAAATTAGGTAATGGTAATACCAGGTGATGCCCTAGGCACATGCTATATTTCAGACGTAGTCTTTCTTATCTCCATTATGGAACAACAGACCAATGTTTCCTTAGTAATTCGAATCAATCACCGAGGCAACACAGTAACTCCCTTCTTTGCCAGTTGATACACAGACACAAAGAGCCCAAGAGGGCCAATTTAATGATTCAATGGAATCATTGTTGTGCCTCCTGGTCAGCAGAGTATAAGGTCATGGGAAGAGAAAGCAAAAAATGTTGCTAATCTGTTAGTGGGGGTAGTAGAGAAAAGCATCACTCCCATTTCTACCCCTGGATTCCTAGACCCTTGAATTCTGACTATGAGAAAAATAGCACTGTGGTAATCACTTCATAATATTTATATAAACCAAAACATCATGCTATTGCTGACTACATTTTAGCTTTACCTGCAGAAACTTTGGGCACCAGGACTGCATCCCAAGAACGAGGGGGGCTGGGGGATCTGCAGTGATAGATGTCAATTATTTCTCAATAAAACTGGTAGAAAAAAACTTAGGGACTCAACATAGAGAACTAGGAAATCTATACCTGTTTATCTATTTATCTGTATACGCATATACAGATACGCATTTAAATGTATCTGTGTATATGTATATGTGTGTATTTAAAAAAACAAACCCATGAGTTTCCATCAGCATAGTGATACTCTGAATTCCAGTCTAGCCACATCCAACTTAGAATGTTCTCTCAAACATCTCCACTTTTCATACTTGTAAATTCTCTCAATCCTCAAAATATTTATTCACATAGTCAGTTTCTCCTGTATTTGACCAGTCTTCCAGCCTTCTCAGATACCCTCTCCGACACCACAGCCATGCTTCTGCTTCAGTCTCTCTGCCACCTCTTTGGGCATTTGGGGATGCCGTCTCCTCTACAACTCATGGTCTCACTGCTGGGCCCACAGGAAGGGAATAGCAGAGAATTTGAGACTTCTTGGCATTATATTGTTTACTGTAGTAACTACTTGGACTCCGTAGGTTTAGTATTCACAGAATCAGATGCTCAGAAGAATTCCTCAGTGGCTGTGTAGAGCAGATAATTCTACTATAGCGTGAACTCACATTAAACATGCAAGGCTATGTTTAAGAGAGTCAGTAACGGGTAGTTTTCAACATGTCCACAAATTTTTTGTTACTCTTCCCATCAAGATCTAGAATCTAATTTCTCTCCCCTTAAATCTAGACTTAGTCATTGGCTTTTAACAAAAAGAATATAGCAGAAATAATATCATGTGATAACCAAGGACGGATCATATAGGTTATATGGCTTCTGTCTAGTTTTCTCTTGGGATGCTTTCTCTTGGAACTCAGTGACCATGCTGTGAGGAAACCCAGGACACATGCAGAGTCAATGTGTAGGTGTTCTGGTCAACATCCCAGCTGAGGTCTCAGCCAAAGGCCATCATTACCTGCCAGACATGTGAACAGACTCCAGCCCCCAGCCATTGTCTGACTGCACCCCTGTGAAATACCATGAGCAAAAACGCCTGACTCAGCCATCAACCCCTACACCCAAGAGAGAGTAGTAGTAACAAAACAGTTGTGGTTGTGGGACTTTTGGGTGGTTCGTTACATAGCAATAAAGAACCAGAAGGGATACCTGTGTCTGTCTGCTGGTCCAGGTTCTGATCTCAAGACAGATTTGCCCTTTATGTTTTAATATAGTAACTTACTTAGTCTTGAAATAACTCTATCAGGTAGACATTTAATTATCAATTTTTAGGGTTGAAGAGTAATTTACTGGAAACATGAATGGAAACATGAGAAATTAAGAAAGGCTTAGACTATTTTAAGGGTCTAATGCAATTCATTTTTTCCCCTCAACGTCTGAGTTTTCTAAAACACAGACTTTTGCTTGCAGTCATTCCCACTGTTTTACACAGCATTTGAAACCATATAGCCTTATTTTTAAAAGACATTATCCTTCTTTACTAGTTTCCATAACATTATAATCACCTCTTTTATTTTCCATTTACTTTCACAAGTTCTTGTCTACTTTCTTGATTCATGTTTCTCTCCCCAGTTTCTGAATGTAACTTTTCCCAAGGTGCAGTCTGAAGTGTTCTATGCTCTTTGTAGTCTTTTCCAGAAGTCCTTCTCTCTCCCTACAACACTGGTCAACAAATTTTTACAAAAGTCATGTTACTGAAATAAAATTAGTCATTACCTATCAATTTGTATGTGCTCAACATGAATATGACAGTCAAATTCTAATTTTGGCTCTAGTTTTTTTGTAATCTGCAATAAATGGATGTTTAGATCACAAAATGCATGCCAATAGTAATAGGCCTATGGTTAATACCTGTAAAAAATCAAGTCACAGACTACTTCTTAGATTTCTTCACTTGTCTCTTATATAGCTGGTCAGGAGCATCTCTAGGGAGTGTCCAGCAGTAGTCAGCCAGCATTGTAGTGGACCATTTTCCCTGTTATCTTTGTTCCATTGATGCGTTATCTTGATGAAAATGTTCACCATGTTCATCACTAACCATACCACAGTTTTCAGGGAAGAAATTCAGATGGGAATGAAGGAAGGGGATTTTTAGAGACATATTGCAGCCAAGTTCCTGTTACTGCATCAGCATGTCTTCTACTAGCTCTTTGTAGTTTTCTGCCCTAACATTCCCAAGAAAGTTTGTAGACACTAGGCGAAAAGCATTCCATGCTTGTTTCGCATCACCCTGCAGCAGGTTGTTGAACTGGTCATCTTTGAAGAGCTCTCGAATCTGAGGACCCACAAAAACTCCCTCTTTAATCTTTGCTTCACTTTCAATATAAAGTAATTGTGACATCTTCTTCTAGAAGATACCATTGTTGGAGTCTTGATCCTATCAGTTCTGCCTTGTTCTTGGATAAGTCCAAATCACGAACCAGGTCATTTAGTTCTTCCTGTGTTAGTCTGTGTGGGGTTGATGATGCACACAGTGAAAATCTGGATCACTGCATGCTGATGGAACAGGAGAAGAACAGGTAGGCTCACCCTTGTCCTCATCAGATGGATCAAGAGAATATTCTGCTGGAGGTTCTAGAATAGGAAGTCCCTCACCAGGTGGAACTGGTCTCAGTGCAGATGAAATATTTGGGTAGACTATTCTCGACTTCTTTTGCTTCATTATTCCACCAGAAAGAGGAGCCAAGCAGAAGTCACAGTCTTTTCTGTGGTTGCTTGGCTCTCTCCACACCATGGGAACTGCAAACGGCATTGATGGTCTTTTGCCATTTCACCACTGTGAAAGCTGTGTTGTCCATGTAGCACAGCATATATGTGGGGCCCAAGGCTTGTCTTAGTCACCAACCTTGCATCCAAAGTAAAGATAATAAGCCTTCTTCACTTGAGTTGTGATACTTTTCTTCTGGTTGGCAAATGTCACTTCCCCACAAATAGAGCAGAAATTGTCTATGCTATGAACACACTTAAGAGGCATTTCTGTTCTGTATTGTGCCTAATGTATAAAATAATAACAGTTCTGTGGAACAGTAGCTTCAACTGTCTTGCACAAGTCTGAAATATTTTCAGTGCTCAACCTTTCCGACAGGGCTTTCTATAGTGCACTGCTGACGTCAACTTAACTTCAGCAGCCACTTGGCAGTAATATCGCATTGCGTCAGAAAATGATGCAATCAACTCTGGATGATGTGTGCATGGTGGTATTATGCAATGTGATGCAATATTACATCATTCTAGGCTGATTTGGGATGTTGCAGTCCTACTGGATAAATTTACACAGTGGAACATACAAAATGAATTATATGGAATATCATCAAAACGAGAGCTAATAAAAAATGTTCAGGGTTATATTCATGTTCAGCACGCCAAGATACTACAGATTAGGGCCTTTTTAAGTCAGTAACAATCTCAATGTTGACCAGTGCAATGATCATTTCTAAACAGATGAATTTCTCATATCTTTATTTATGGCCCTGATTTTTTTTTTCTGTATTTGTGTTTGCCAGCTAATCATCCCATTTTAAAAACGTAGTCACAAAATAAAGTTTATCTCAGAGTCTACCAGTTTTCAACTTTCTTATAAAAAAATAACTGTCTTTTGACTTATTCTAACCTTTGGCATCATTATTCTCAATATATCTTAAGTTTAGACCTTAATGTCCTTTTATTAATCTCTTTCCCTTCTTTTATAGTGAGTCATGTGAAAGTAGTAGAGATGTAAATAGCTTACTTCCTTTTATTTGGAATTGTACCAAGTTTTTGGTTCTTTTTGTCCTTTCTGTTATATTTGACATTCCCTATACCTGAGCAATTGTCACCTGACTGATCGCTGAGCCTCCACCCTCTTTCCCAAGCTGCCCTGCTTACTTCTACTCACTGTTCTCTAAAATAGTTCCCTATCCAATCCTCGTTGAAAAAGTCCAAAAGCATCTCATTATTTAGGAACTAAAGATTCTCCACAATTGGACCACAAACTGTTTTCCTAATTTGTCTCACCCCCACCTCTCCAGTGCAGTTCCAGCGTGGATGGTCTGCTCCCTGTTCCTTCCAGATTCGTGCACATATGCACATGCCTATCTCTACACCTTTGCTTCCCGGCAGTCTCCTCACTTTTTATTTTTGTGGTCAATTCCAACCCTCCGTGAATTCTTATCGATCTGACTGGTGATGAAAGGACTTTGAAGAAAAATGAAGCAGTATTAAAGGGAGTGGGGTGGTGGGGGTGTGGGGGAGGAGAGCTTTTACGTGGTGACCAGGGGGTTCACCCTGGTCACATTTCATAAGGGATCTGGAAAAAGTGAGAAGAGAGCACAGAGATACCTGAAAGAAGATAATTCCTGGCAGAGGGAGAAACAAAGGTCCTAAAGATGAATGTATTTGGTGTGGTCAAGAAGCAAGAAGGACTACGGGCCAGAGTAGAATGAGCAAGTGCAAGGTTAGGAGGTGAGATCAGGGAAGACGGAGTACAAATCTTCCGGAATGGTGACATCGTTCTAAGAACTGTCTTGACTCTGTAAGATAAAAAGACACTAGACTGGAGGATTTGGGCATAATGTCTTCCAATTTAAGTTTTAATGTGACTTTAATTATCCTGATGTTCCTTCTCTATAAATGCTGGGACTCTGTAAATTCTATGTAAAATCGATAAAACCCCCTTTCTTTCAAACAAAACCATTTAACTTGTGGTTTATTACTCTAAGGTAATTGAATTCAAGCCATAATTTGCTTATATTCAGATATTTTAAAACATTATGTGTTTGCTTCTTAGTTTTGTTTTGCTTTTGCTTTGATTTTTCTATTTTGTAAGATAATTTTTATCCTTTAAAGTATCTGATATTTACACTTTAAAAGTCAAATAGTGCTGTAAGTTTGTAAAAGAAATGGTGTTTCTTTCCTCTCCCTTTTCTACCTCTGTCGTCCCACATAAACACTTTCATTTCTTTCATCTGTTGTTATGGTATGCCTAAATAATATACTTATACCACTTTTTTGGATTTCTTTTTCAAATTTAGATATTCAGCCTGTTTATTTCCGACTGAAGAAAAAAGTAGCAATAAAACTCTATCATGTACTCTCCTGCCAAGCCCGTACTTGTTCTCATTTCTCCTGCCATGTCTCCTCACAATATTTCCCACAGTTTTTAGATGGGTCAATATTCAGAGTTTGTGTTATTTTAGCCATGCAAAAATTATTTAACCATGTTGTATACTATGATTATTTTCTTGCTTATATATATTTCTTCTTATTTATTGGGAGATAATTCCTGTTAGGTTGTTTTTGTAGTTGAATGTGCACTTAGATCATTAATCCTTCCCAGAGTCTCCAGATTCCCTTCAAAACCATTTTTCGCATCTTTTTTTTCCTAGGACCAAATGCATCAAGTAATCTGTTAGTTCTGTTTTTTTGTCTCTTTTCTCAACAAGCCGTGCTTTCTATCGCCCTCTATCCTTTTGCTCTATTCTAGGTTGGTCCTTCTCTTGACCTGTTGCCCATTATCACCCTTGAAGTTCCTTACCCTTAAGGCACTTCACTCTACTTTCAGCCAAGAAGTAGTGCCCTGTAGCGCTCTCATACTAGATCCCCTATTTCTTAGTTTTTTTTTCTTTCGGTTTGTCCTCCCCTTCTCCTTCCCCCCCCAACCCCCCACCCTTGTATCCTATCATCTTATAGTTTCCTATGACGTAAATTTTTGACCTTACATATCTGAGAATATATTTCATCTTTATACTTTATTGACAATGTTGTGTTGAATTCTGGGTTACAGATCTTTTTGTCCCTAATTCAGAGGGCATTGTACTATTGTCATTTACCTTTTTTGTTGTTGTTGGGAACTCTGTTACTTTGACTTCTAATTCCATATTACTTTCGGGTCCTTAGCATGAAGTGAGGGCTGGGATTTGTGGGATCCCTTTATACTCACGCTCAACAAATCCTCCTGTTTTAAGACTTTCCCACAGTCTCTGTTTTCATAGCTGTCTGGAGTCTCTAATTTCTGACCCTTTCTGAGTTTTGCTGCACCGGGGATCCTGCCCTTGGTTGGCATTGGCACGGCTTTCCGTTGGCTTGTAGACTTTAACTTTACCTCTTCTGTTAAGTATCACTCAAATATCTATTATCCAGCTCCCAAAATTGTGTTTAAGTGTCTAGTTTACTGTATTTCCTTCACTGTTGTGTGTGTGTGTGTGTGTGGGAGGTATATTTCTTTAAAATGCCTTTGCATTGATTTCTGGACACTACATGGATAACTATATGTTCAATACACAGTGCTTGACAGGGGAGTTAAAGTTTTCAAAATTTCAAGATATAAACCTGTCTCTCCACCTTTGTATATTGCTTCTTTTCAAAAACTCCACTTTCCATGTTCACTCTTCTGCAGAGCAAAACCCCTAGCAGTGCAGAGTAACATTTGTTGACAAAAAGTGATGGGATTGGGTTTGTGAAGGTCATGGGAACCTACCGTGGGCAACCCAGGCAGCAAGGGCCCGTGGAAGGCAATCATATGGTCTCTCCTTTCAAGTTTCCCATCCTTTTGGCATGAGAAAATGTATGTACTAGTCATGTGAGAGTTAAAGATTTCATCAGAAACAATCAAACAAAAATATTAGAAATGAACTTGAACAGAAAATTGGGTTATTTAATTAAAATATAATGGGAATGTATGAGTAAAGGTATAAATACAAATTGAAATATAAAGTGGTTTTGAAAATAAAAGGCATTTGCATCACTAACAATTTCCTATTTTGTCCACTTCATGTAATCTTTGGGGAAGATTTTCAAGGCAGTAGCAATAATTAATTTCAAAGAACGGTTACGAAAACGTTAAGTATTTACAGTCATTTTTAGAAACCGAGATTGTGACCTTAAAATGAGTTTTTCTTCACACAAATTCTTTGAGTCTTCCTGTTTCGGCTTCATGATTTGAAGTGGAGATCAGCCTCTGTGTCTGGCAAAGTTTGACTTAATTGGATTAGCAAATGCAAGTCTAGGATTTTAAATACCAAATTTGTGCACATTCTTGGCATTCTAAACCCATTGGAGGCATTTTGGAATGCTTAAATGTCTCCAAAGGGTCCAGACTAACCAGTCTACCCACTTGGGGAAAAATTTCAACCTAAGGAGACTACATTTTAATTTTAAAATATTTTCCAATTTCTTAATGTACCACTGTAGTTGTGTCCTTTCTCATGAGTCTAAGTGCATCCAAGGATTTACCTCCTATTCTTATCTCTTCTGTCTCCCCGGATAGACCTTCATTTGCCCATTTGCCATCTCCCCCATTTGAAAGAGGATGGGGCATATAATTACCAAATTCAGATTTTCCTGTTCTCATTCGTATTTACTCCTCAGTGAGGTAAGAGAATGTTAATATCTCTTTTCCCCTTCCCCAGCTTTATCTTTAGAATCCTGGGAGTTTAACTGGCTTTACTAAGTCAAGTTCTTTTTATAATCTTCTGTCCTCTCTCAATGTTAATTCTGACCCACTGCTCTACTATGAAGCTTTTCCCATTTATTTTTATCTATATTTAACTCTACATCACCTGAATTTTAATATATGTATTTTTATTGTTATTTTTATCTTTACATTTTGTATTCCCCTTGGGTAACCCACCACCAATTCACCCGTGATCCATCTCCGTGGTCCCTTGTGTCCTTTTCTACCCCATTTTGTGCCCTTATCCTCCCCCTCCCCCACTGAGTGTCTCTCTCCTATAGTCCTGTTATAAGTGAAACCATTCGATATTTTTCTCTTTCTTTCTGGCTTATTTCACGGAGTATGATCCCCTCTAATTCCATCCATGTCGCTGCAAATTGCATGTGTTTATCTTCTTTGAGTGCTGAATGGTATTCCATTGTGTATATGTACCACATCTTCTTGATCCAGTCATCTATTTTTGGACATCTGGGTTGCTTCCATTCCTTTGCTATTGTAAATAGTGCCGCACTGAACATACGGGTGCATGTATCCTTTTGAGTTAGTGTTTTTGTGTCCTTTGGGTAGATTCCCAAAAGTGGTATTGCTGGGTCGTATGGAAGCTCCATGTTTAGCAGTTTGAGGAATCGCCATACAGCTTTCTATAGTGATTGGACCAGTTCGCATTCCCACCAGCAGTGTAGAAGAGTTCCTTTTTCTCCACATCCTTTCCAGTATTTGCTGTTGCCTATATTTTTAATGTGTGCCATCTTCACAGGTGTGAGGTGGTATTCATCATGGTTTTGATTTGCATTTCCTTGATTATAAGTGATGTTGAACATTTTTTCATGTACCTGTTGGCCACTTCTTTGGAGAAGTGCCTTATTAGCTCTTCTGTCCATTTTTTGACTGGATTCTTGGCTTTTTTTTTTGTTGTTGAGTTGTGTGAGTTCCTTGTAAATTTTTGTTATCAGTCCTTTATCAGTTGTATTGTGTGCAAAGATCTTTTCCCAGTTGGTGGGGTGTCTGTTAGTTTGGTAAATGTCTCTTTTGCTGTACAGAAGCTTTTTATTTTGATGTAATCCCACCTGTTTATCTTGTCCTTTACTTCCTTTGCTTTGGGGGATGTGTCTTTAAAGTCTTTGCTGAGATGTATGTCGTGTAGAATTCTGCCTATATTTTCTTCTATAATTTTTATAGTTTCAGGTCTTACGTCCAGGTCTTTTATCCATTTTGAGTTGGCTTTTGTGCAGGGTGTGAGGTAGTAGTCTAGCTTCATTTTTTTGCATGTGGCTGTCCAGTTTTCCCAGCACCATTTATTGAATAGACTGTCCTTGTTCCACTGCATTTTCTCTGCTCCTTTGTCAAAGATTAGTTGTTGATATATATGCAGTTTTAATTCTGGGCATTCTCTTCAGTTCCATTGGTTTTTGTGTCTGTTTTTGCTCCAGTACCATGCTGCTTTAATCACTATGGCTTTGTAGTATAGTTTGAAGTCAGGGAGTGAAATTCCTCCATTTTCTTTCTTTTTAGTCAGGAGGAATTTAGCTATGCAAGGATTTTTGTAGTTCCATATGAATTTCATCAGTATTCTATCTATTTCTTTGAAGAATGTCATTGAGATTTTTATTGGAATAGCATTGAATCTGTAAATTACTTTTGGGAGGATTGCCATTTTGATAATGTTAATCCTTCCAATCCATGAGCAGAGGATGTCTTTCCATTTTTTTGTGTCTTCTTCTATTTCTTTCAACAGTGTTTTATAGTTTTCTTTGGATAAGTCCTTTATGGCTTTTGTTAGATTTATTCCCAGATATTTGATTTTTTTGGTTTCAATTTTGAAGGGGATGGATTTCTTAATTTCTTCTTCTTCAGACTGAGTGTTTGCATATAGGAAGGCTACTGAGTTTTGTGCATTGATTTTGTGTCCTGCTACTTTACTGAACTGGTCTATAATTTTGAGTAGTTTTTCTATGGCAGTTTTAGGGTTTTGTATATATATTATCATATCATCTGCAAATAGAGACAGTTTAATTTCTTCTTTTCCTATTTGGATTCCTTGAATGTGTTTCTCTTGTCTAATTGCTCTGGCTAGGACTTACAGTATTATGTTAAAAAGCAATGGTGAGAGTGGACATCCTTACTGTTGTTCCTGATCTTAGTGGAAAGGCCTTCAGCTTCTCACCATTGAGGATAATGTTGGCTGTGGGTTTGTCGTATATGGCTTTTATTATGTTGAGGTATGTTCCTTCTATCCCAAGGATTTCAAGGGCTCTTATCATAAATTGATGTTGTACTTTGTCGAATGCTTTCTCAGCATCTATTGATATGATCATATGTTTTTTTCTTTTTCTTTTTGTTGTACATCACCTGAATTTTTATCTTATTTACAACAGATTGAGACATTGTTAGCTTATAATTTGTTTATAAAAGTGATATGTTTACTGTGATCATTATCCCAGATGATGTATTACTTAAAGTATATAAATTTGCTAATAATGCAATCCTTTATTAAACACATAAAAAGTAGATCCATTAGATTTATTGCAACTGATTGTAAAGAATTATGTTGCAATTGGGGTAATCTTAATCAAAAATAACTCTACTTCAAGACATATATATTGCCCCCCCCAAAAAAAATACATTGTGTGACCAGACTTTTAAATGTGAAAAATATTTCCATTTCAGAATTTATGAATAAAATGTTTTCACTGTTTTACTGTTTGTTTGGTGAGTCCAAACAAAAAGAAACGGAACATTCAAGAAGTTCAGTCTAATTTTGGGCAATTCTTTGCACAAATCTTCCCCTTACACCCTAACCTGACTTTCCAGTGGCAAAGATTAAATAACACCTACATCATTTTGTCTTTACATTCTCACTTTCATATAGTCTCTTAATTTTATGTTACTTTGGATTTGAAGACTGTCTCTCTATACTTTTTTACTGAGAGATACAAAGGGAGAGAGGAAGGGAAGGACAAAGGAAAATCATCTCCAATTGAGTTTTGTAATATTTGTAGCTTTCTTAGAGATAACTGTGGAAGACAATTTCAATTTTGGAGCTTGGAGCCAAATTACCTTCTATTTAATCCCTCCTTTATTTTCTTGGGGTCATCAATAAATATTTTTCTTGTCTTATTTGAAGCATGTCTATTCCTACTCAAGCTCTGGAGGCTCAGCTTCTTAACTGAAGTTGACTTTTAAAATCTTGTCTTCAGTAAAATTAGCCCTTTTCTTACAAGTGAATTTCCTATCAGTTGCCAAGAAAATCAAAGTTAATTCATATTCCTTAGCTTCTTTTGAACATCCTTAGATGTAACTTGGAGTCACTTGTTCCATTTTTCATGAGGTATCTGTGGTCATATATACCCCCCTCCATCATTTCAAGATGAACCATAATAAATATGAAACATTTTTGTGTTTCATATTTATGAAACATCTGTTATGTTGTAGAAGTGCCGGTTAGACATCGGTAACCTTTTAAACTTGCTGACCAACTTTTTCATGCTAGCAAGTCCAGTGCTACAGAATACCTTTTAGAAATAAAATTGCTCAGAATTGGCCTTTTATGCCAAAAAAATATATATGTTTGAAAATTTAGTAACTTCAGCAACATTGCCTTGTCTTTGAAATGTTATATACCATTGTTATAGTAGCTATTAAACATGCACTGGGGCTACTCACTGGGCTATCACTGTTCCCAGAAGGAGTCTACAAGCTCATTTTATTTGTTTTTTTTTTTAATATATATTTTTATTGTTATTTATGTCTTTTACATTTTGTATTCCCCTTGGGTAGCCCACCACCAATTCACCCGTGATCCATCTCCATGGTCCCTTGTGTTCTTTTCTATTCCATTTTGTGCCCTTTTCCTTCCCTCCCTCCGCCTCCCTCCTCCCCGCCCCTCACTGATTGTCTCTCTCCCACCCGGCCTCCCTATAGTCCTGTTATAAGTGAAACCATTCGATATTTTTCTCTTTCTTTCTGGCTTATTTCACTGAGTATGATCCCCTCTAATTCCATCCATGTCGCTGCAAATTGCATGTGTTTATCTTCTTTCCATGCTGAATAGTATTCCATTGTGTATATGTACCACATCT